>JANAVB010040018.1:8007336-8134836 GCA_029216955.1 Iris pallida | reverse complement strand
TTCCCTTAACAGAGATGCATTCATTTAGGGTCTCTCTTGTATTAGGAAGAAGTTGGATCAATTTCGAATTCATTTGATGTGCATATCACGAGGGTATCAGATACGCACACCAAGTGTTCGATGAAATGACTCTTAGGGCTATTTATGTTTAAATTTCAGTTGTATATGTTGTTATTGGTTTGATTTGATATGTCTTAACTGTACTTGGGTTGCCTAGTGATATAGAATTAGTTTGATGGGTTAAGTAGGATTTGAGGACTTAAGTAACATTAGTGTTCTGCCCTATACATTGTTCTGTCCAGAGATGCATGTGCAGCCCATTAATTGACACATCACTTGTTCTGTCTTGATATGTCCACATATTTTTTTGATTCAGTCCTTAATTTCACATGTATCAGTCGAGGGGTTAATGTCTACTGTTCTATACAGCACCAACTAACATGTAGCTCAGTCATACCATTGTGTTCAGTCCATACTGCTAATGGCATTTGTACACTTGATCCTTCCATACTCACTTGCATTCCCATACTAATGTCAGTTTCATGATTGTTCACATCCCTAATTGGTTGATCTTCTGTATTTGTCTCAGTCAACAGTGATGGCTCGAGGCACATTTATGTTCAGTCTAGTCTTGAACTTTCACCATGTATCTATCCTGTCATACTCAGGTGTCTACCTGGGTGTTTGTAGTTCAGTTCCCATATTATTATTCACATTCACTTATCGTAGCCTTCATATGACCTGCAAAAATCTCAAATCAGACCCTTTCTTCCCTCTGGTATGTGACATCAGTTCCTGGTAGTTGGTTTCCAGTCCAAGTATCCACATTGGGTCATGACCCTTAGCTCATTTGTTTCATTATTGGACACACAGCCGTGTATCAATGCCCTACACTTGGTATAAGTAATTACACTTCATTGCAACCTTATTATAATGCCTGTACACCTTGATAGGTTTGTACATGTTATCCTTGTGTTGGCAGGAGCCTCATCCACTGCACTGGCCTTGTGTATCTAAGTATCTAAAACCTTACTATTTTGCCTGCATACAAGTTATCATAAGTAGCAGACATTAGCCATATCCAGCATATAGGGTATGTACTTAGAAGTACCAAACAATTGAATGTCCCATGTTGTGCTACCATTTGACTTTGTCAAACTCTTAAACATGCCAGATTTCATGAGTTAAAGTCCAGTTCCTTTCAGAAATATCCCTCTTTTCGTTCAGTCGAGCCTATGTATTGTACATTATCCTGCTTCCTTGGTACACTCTATTACTGAGATTTGGCCTTTCACATATCGATGGTGGCTACGAGTTCCTCTAGTTTATGATGTCTGAACACCTTAGCATATTCAAGCTATTGCATTCTCATCATATTTTTTATCTGCAATCCTATTGTTCATCCCATACCACTATGAGTCCTAACTCCCCTTACAATTATTCATACCTCTTGGACACATATTTAACCATCTGTCCATGTATGAGAGTTTAATTGTTGGCTGGGTATGTTTTTCAGGTAGTTTAGGAGTGATTTAGGAAGGGACTGAACATTTCATGAGGCCACTTGGCCATAGCCAATGTATGCCAGGTCACTAAGACTTGGGGGTTAAATTCAGAGTTTGAGCGTTAGTATTGGTTGGGTTTAACAATTAGTTAGTTAGTGTATCATATTGCTAGTATCAGTTAGGTGTTAATGTCAGAGGTTTAGTACATCAGTAGAGGTTAGTGATAGATGTGTGTTGGTATGTTAGTTTAGGATAAGTGAGATGGTAGCAGTATGTAGGGTCTATTGGCAATAGTGGCAGGGCAATTTTCTACTACAGGAGAAATAGGCAGAGCATTAGCAACAGCTAAGAGGGGCCCGGGGTTGGCCACTACAGGGCAGGTCCTTGCTTAGGCTGGACTTGCCTGCATTTGGTAGCAGGGTGTGCCCCTGCACAGTGTGCAGGCACTTGGAGTTTGTGGCTGTGTTTGTTCAATAGTATAAGGAGTTAGGATCACGTTCCCCATGAGTGTGTATGTGTGTATATATATATATATATATATATATATATATATATATATATATATATATATATATCCTATGGGTTGGTTAGTTTAGTGTACCATAATGTTAATACCAGTCATGTTAGATAGGATTGTGAGTGAAGGTTGGGGGTTTAAGGGAGGTCTTGCGTGAGTTTGTATCATAAGGTATCATAGAGAGTCTATGGTTAGTGTCATGCATGTCTTGCTAGAGTGGATGCGAGGAATTTTGTCATAAGGGTGACAAGGAGGTGTTTGGTTAGGATAAATCTGAAATAGGATTTGTAATAGGTAATCTAGAGGTTATCTACAATAAGTGTACGTCTAGGAACTAAGATAGGGTATAGAGTTCACCCATTAGAGAAAGGTAAGTAGATAACCATATAGAAATGTGAGGTGTTACCTAGGGTTAGAAAATACATAGATTGATAGGTTAAGTGTATTCATACATAGAGATAATGCATCCTAGTTTCAGAACCATGTATGGGGCATAGGGTAAACATCTCATAGAATGATATTCAATGAAGGTGATATCCAAAATACATATAAGTAGGGTATCTAGGTAAGTACTGGCTTGAATATAGGTTAACTTGACCTAGAATAACTTAGATTGACTTGACTTGACTAGAGTTGACCAAAATAACTTATTGACCTAGAAAGAGGCCTAGCAACATGTAGTTAACTCATTTAGATTTATTGCTTACTCTAGAACATCAAATAACCATGAACATCTCATATATAGGTTTATGTGACACCACCTTGGACATCGATCCTCATTTATTGCTCTGGACGATAGGTGAGTACATTCTCTGATAGTTTTTATTTACTTGATGATTATTATGATTCAGCTTCTAGTATAGTTCTATTTGATTCTCTGACACAACACGGATTGATATTACTAGATCTATTGCATGCGATACACATACTTTACTTGTCTGGCCTCTAATTCTAGAATCACTTACTGGAACCTCCTACTGTAATCACTTACTAGCATCACATTGTTTTGCCTGGACTTGTATTCGATTTACATATCGTGTTATGAATTTACTTGTACTTGTTGGATGGGGAATACTCGAGTAGACATGTAAACATTTCCAATAATACTGGAACCACCCCTACTAGAAAGATAGTCGTATCTGCTTGGCCAAGCGTGCGATGTACCGTATTTACCCCTAGCCGTTTACATGTCGAAAGCAGTATTTTAAAACACACTGGTTAGTGTCTTGTACTGGACTCACACTGGAATCACGCTTCAGTCACATTGTACTGTCTGGACCACATCACATTTGTTCTAGTTCAGCTATCTCTATTTACAGTCTTCATTGCCATGCTCTCCTGATTTACTTTATTTACTTGCCTTATTCTTTAGTTAAACTGTTGTTCTATTTTATTTCCTGTCTTAGACTTTCATGTTCATCAAGTATTACTTTTTATAACTGTTTAATAGTCTTTTTTTATTTATTTGGAACTGCTAGAGGAGATGTGCTCGCACCAATCTTGACTGGATATATTTTGCAGATGACTTCCCTGAGGATACGTGTCCTACCTTTTACGGATCCGAGAAGGGGATAACTACCTTGGGTCTCGATTCTCAGGAGTGATCGGGAGACTAGTTTAGTAGACTTGTTTAGATTTCTGTTTAGAACTGGTGTTGTAATAAGTGAAGATTTTGACACTGTATTTGAGTTTGTTTCAGATATTATTTTAGTTATTGTTTGTTGAGTTGTTATAGTTATTTTAGACTTTCGTGATATATTATCGTGCTTTAAACTGTGATTGGGTATTATCATATCTTATACTTGTCCTCCATTCAGAGTTGAGATCTATGACAGCTACATTATATCATTGCGTGAGTTGACAGATAGCGACCTAGAACATTATTCTACCACCGATTCTGCGGCGTACGCTGGGCGTTGCTATGCACTCGTGCCCCTATACCGGGTGCAGGTCGTGACACATTTTTAGTGGTGTCCCATGCAGGTCGAGATTGCATTAGTGCGATATCATGGTAGTGCGGCGACCTAGTTGTATTGCTACGAGCCTGCGATAGGAAACAAGGAATAGGCTTAGACGAGAGGGTACTCAATCACAGCTAAGAAATTTCTATAGATTTGAATCTACTGACAGTTGTTCAAATCTAAATAATCTATTTCATACTTGTCCTTCTTGATGATATCACCCTTGGTTCGTTATTGACCTCTTGTTTGATCTGCCTTTAGGATGGTGGAGACTAGGTCACATCGCTCCGTCCCGACGGATATTGAGAGGTCTGCCACCTCTCGTCCGGTTCAGCCTGCAGCTGGGACTGTACCGCTCCTTACGTCTGCTTACGTGGGAGTGTTAGCTGCTTTCAGGGGTCCTCCTCCACTTATTTTGAGGATTTATCCAGTCATTCTCGATATTCTTCAGCATCCACCACCACCTTCTGCTCCGGTGGATGTCGCACAACTATTTGCGCTCTATAGGGAGATGATGGACACTTAATGCCTCCATTCAGCTAATATGAGGCAAGGTATTGATAATGCCCACTAGGTGGCTATGGCTGCAGTTGAGAGAGTAGCTGCTCAGCTACAGGAAGGACAAGGAGGACCTGTTCAGCAATAGAGGCTGGAGAACATCATTGACTTTCAGAAGATGTGACCCAAGGACTTCAAGGGCATGGAGGGTATCTTATATGCAGATGATTGGATTGAGCACATTGAGAGGATCTGCCGTTTGAAGCAAATTTCGGAGAGTCTGCAGGTTGAGGCGGCGGGCAGCCAGATGTTCGACCTAGCCTTGATATGGTACCGCATTGACCCGAGGGTTGGAGTAGAAGGGCAGACTTAGGAGGCATTCCATAAGCTTTTCAAGGAAAAGTTGTTATCGGATGTGGCTCTCAGTGCCTTGTAGAGTCAGTTCGAGAGCCTCGTCCAAGGGAACGAGACTGTAGAGAAGTTTGTTAGAGAGTTCTGTCGTCTGGGCAGATTCGTGGAAGGGCTGAGTGATGTGGCGAAGGCTAAGAAGTTTCGTAAGGACTTGATCAAGGTAGTCAAGTCATTGTCCAAGAGTGACCGTGATGCCACCTTTGAGCAGATCTTGGCAGGAGCCATGGCGGCAGAGGATGACTTGGAGCTCAAGTCCAAGAGAGGCCGTAATGATTCCGGAGGAGTGAGCGGTAGTGCGAAGCATCCCTTTGTACATAAGGCGGCACACTAGCCCCAGCAGTTGTTGGCACCCGCTAGAGTTCAGCAGGTGTAGCATCAGCCTCGGAGATAGGACCAGAGGGTGCCCTCTTATGCCTACTGCAGGAAGTCGGGACACTTGGGACGTTTATAGGAGGAGGTTGAGGGTGTGTTTGTTCTGTGGATCCGCTGTTGACCAGATGGGGACTGCCCCACCGCACCTCCATTTGGCAGAGCACGGGGTCAGAGAGAGGGAGCTAGGCCACCTGTGGCACAGTACCATACCCAGCACCAGAGGGGTAGGGCTTTTGTGCTGACGGTCAAGGAGGCAGACGCTACGGGTGACGGGTTCGCAAGTCTGTCTTTTCCTTGTAGAAACGAATTGTAAAGCGCAATACTCTAGAGGGGGTGAATGGAGTAGGCAGCAGAAATTAGCTAATTAACCGAACTCGGGCAGAATTCGGGCAGAACTTGGGTAGAACTCTATGGGTGACGGGTTAGCAAGTCTGTTTTTTTCCTTGTAGGAACGAATTGTAAAGCGCAATACTCTAGAGGGGGGTGAATAGAATAGAATAGAGTAGACAGAATTCGGGCAGAGCTCTATGAGAAAATCTCGACAAGATCCGTAACTGCAGGAGGACCAAGTTCAAAATCCAACGTCCACTAACCGAACTCTGGCCGAATTCGGACCGAACTCGGGCCAAATTCTGTTGGAGTTCTGTCAGGTTTTTGAAAATTAGTTTTGGGCTTTTTGAAAAGATCAAGCAGTTAGGAAGTAGTTTGGGCTTTTATAAATGGGCTTGCTTTCAAAATGAAAGGGTATTTAAAAAACGTTTCTTGGGTAGCCTATTTGCTAGTACGATGCAGTTTACATTGTATTCCTAGACTCAATAAATATGGAAAAAATATTGATCAAATAGGAAAACCAATAGCCCTTTGATGACGTCTTTCTTATGATATTTGAGCAAACATGAAGACGCCTTTTTCCTTGATGGCAATCGTCCAAAGATAAACAGATTTGGAAATCTAAATACCTTTCGGTGACTTCGCCCCTGAACCCCAACGGGGGGCGCTGCCCCCTCGACCCCTGTCCGCTGACCGGGCAGCGGAACCCCCGATGTGAGGCACTGGATAGGTCGTTGGGCGATTTAGAGAAATCTTCTTGTATGACGCCGTCTTTGGCCCATCAAAAAAATTCTCCATTGTATATGTCCTGGTTTGACAAAGCTTGATCATGCTTACTGCATGTCTATAAGAACATGTTAAACGAACAAAATAATATGATACAAGCATAGCAATATGATATAGAACATTTAGGAAAATGCTAAGTTTAAGTAGCAACATGATAGTGATTACATGAATATTAGTGATGTCATTATGGTAAACTTAATTGATTAGCCATATTAAAAAACATAATATAATCATTGGGCTAACAATCTCCCCCTTTTTGATTATGGCAAATCGATTAAGTTTAATATATATAAAATAGATGCATGTATCACTAATAAAGACATAATACTGAAAATATTGTGTGCTAACTTAAACTTATTTCTCCCTCTTTGACATGATAAAAATAAGCTCTCCCGTAATTACAGCTAAAATGAACTCAAGCATAAGTAAAGGAGGAAGGCAAAAACAATCATGATCAAGGATTAAGAGAACATTGTAACGATAAGTTTAGAAAATTGCATAACTAAAGTATAAAAACTTATCAAAACACAACATAGTTGGTTGAACTTTAACAAAGAACACTGAAATCAAGCAATACATAGTTTATCAACCAGAAATCCAAAAATGACATTCAAAACTCAATATGATGAATAAATATAAATGTAGTTTTGAAATAGACCAATAAAGGATTTTAATTAAAAAGTAGATATCAATATAGTATAAATCAATCATTGGTCATAAACAATTATTGGTCATAAATAATCCATAAAAAAATTTGCAGATCTAGTATATACGAAATAAAAAAATAAAAAAATAATGAGACCTTTAACAATGATCACAAAAAAAAATATGATTCATAATTTGTCCATACAAATTAGTGAATCAATTCCATAAATAGTATAATCATCGAAAAAGAAATAAAAATAAACTAGAATCTATGCAAAATCTATACCAAAGTCCATACATTTGAATTCAATTACCATAGCATGATATATGTATATCCATTAGATAAACATAAAGGCAATGAAGAAAAAAATACTTGAGAAGGAGAAATTCAATCGACTTGAAAGCTTTCCTACAAAGTATGACCAGTCTAAATATAGATAATCATGAACTTTGAGATACAATCTCAATAAGAAATGCCAAAATTAATATAAACTCAAGGAATAATCAAATATATATTTGGCAAGATAACTTTTAGAAACTCGAATGAGAGAATTAAAAATAAATAATAATAATCATATATTCTCTCATAAATTTTACTAAAATCAAAAAAAATCATAAACAAATCAACGAGACATTTTAAGTAAAAGAATATATGTCCATGATGAACTAGCTATACCACATATTAAGGGCATAAAAGAA
Organism: Iris pallida; assembly: GCA_029216955.1. NCBI lineage: Eukaryota > Viridiplantae > Streptophyta > Magnoliopsida > Asparagales > Iridaceae > Iris > Iris pallida. The sequence continues at coordinate 8,127,112 of JANAVB010040018.1, read as the reverse complement.
TTAAAATAATTAATTTTGCTTTCCCTTAAAATATGAGTATCTAGTTCCAAAGAAATTTATATGCAAAAAAATAGATAAAATAAATAATAACAAAATCTAAGGAATATCCAAGATATGGATCTTTCTTTCCTTTAATCAAATGCATATAAAGTCCAAACTTAAAACAAATATCATTTTTGGGCAAATAAAAGAGATATCCAATGAATAAATGCTTAAAGATGAACAAACAAAATATATCTCCAATATATATATATATAAGAAATATTTCAAGACATTAAAAGATTTTGAAAACTCTCTTTAATAATAACATTTGAGTACCAGATAGATTCAATAAATCAAAAAGACTTTTCAAAAATGTGAAATTTATTACGAAAAACTGTCTTAATAAATGTTCGAATGCGTCCATTTAGTCCTCAGACTGAAAGCTGGCGATTCGAACCACGGAAACAATTTCAATAAAAGAATCCATAAATCATAAATAAATCCATTTGAACAAATAAACATAACTACATAAATGTCCAAAGAAAAGTGATATATGGCATGTCAAGGGGCTAATTGACTTGAAACAATTAACTATTCGACCTTTATATGGTTATATCCAAAAATAATAGTATAGATAAAATTTAAGAATTTTAGAGACATATTTTCGGAAGTAGGAAACTAATTCAAAAGTATTAGGTCTTCTTATCAAAGTTCATTTCTTCCCTTTTAAAGCCTAAGCACGGTGTCCACCTGACAACCGTAAGGTTTAAAAAAACAAACGCTTTGAGAGAGAGACATTCAATATGCATGACTTCTCCCCTGCAAAGAGTTATTGTTGTAGACAGTAAGTAACTTGAATAAGAAGATAATAATATAAACCTCAAAATCATTGAATATTACACAAGTTAAAGACAAAATCACAAGACCATAATATTCATTGAGTAGTCACAATATCAAATCAAGTTCAAATATAGAATAGAGTGACAGAAAAATAAATATATCAAAAGATGACAAACATTAACCTATGAAGATCAATATATGTTACTTTTTGTAAAATTAAATCATTAAATAATATTATCCATCAAATCTAAAATCCAAAATCCATCAGATAACTATTGCAACTAGATCTCAATAAATCTTTAGTTTATAAAGCATTGATCAATCTTGGATTAGCTGTAGGGGTACAGTCCCAGCTAACGGAGGTTCACTGGAGAACACTTAAGTACCGTTTCGCTTTAGCTGTAGCCGTGGTGACAGACAGACCCTTTGTAGGCTTGTACCCAAAACAAATCTCTTCTTTAATAACCGATGATTTAAGAAGAATTAGTGCAATATGAAATAAATTATATTCTATGGGCTTAAAAAAATCTTAGAACAATATAGCATACATCATAAGATGTATCAATTACATTTATCCATATGTTTGCAAAATCATTGGGAACATTTATAAATCAAAATGTGGGACCTTGATACGTTGATGTATTTTGGAACCTAGGGAGCTGGGTTCAGTACCTTGGATCCAGAAATAGACAATGGTTGCAAGTACACCTTAATAAATCCTAAGTCTACAATGTATTGATCACTTCGGGTTAGCTGTAGGGGCCGGTTCTCAGCTAGAGGTAGTCCGAAGACTAGTACATCGTGTCGCTTCAGGTTATTTATACCTGTATGACAGAAGGACCCTTTCGGCTTGTTCCTAAAATGATTTCTACTCTTGAGAACTTAGATTCAAAGGAATATATGCAGTATCATCGAACAACATCAAAATCCAGAATCTCTAAATATAAAAGAAGTAAATACCCAAAGAATGGTTTATCAAGATCAAGAAAAAAATAATTTAAATAAGTCATGTATCTAAAATGTCAACCAAAAAGTCAAGAAAAATATCATTAAAAGAGGCTTTGAGGAAGAAGCTAATAAGAGAAGAACATAAATTTGTTCAAAATAATCAATAGCTAAAGTATGAGATAAGCAGAAGTTTGAAACTACTTTTTAAAATAATATAGAACTTGAACATAACTCATATATCCCCATAAAGATATTTATACAAAAATATAAGAAACATATGAGCAATATATAAATGAAAATGAATTATGTATCCTTAATAAGCATAAGAAAATATCACAAGATCTAAAATATGCATAAATATGCTTTGTCAGACAAAGATGTATTTGATTCATAAGAAGTTAATCACAATAAAATTTGTGAATCAATAGTGAATATATTATGCAAGCACAAGGTTAACATAAAAAATATATATATACTTTTCAAGTAAATAGAATACTTGTGCTAAATATATATACTTACAAAATACCGATCAAAGTAAATATGACATGTTAAAGACAAATCAGTAAGAAGTGACCATTAAAAAAAACATAAAGACAAAGATTCAAAACATATTCACCAAAATAAATTAAGCTCCTATGCATGCTTCAAGAATAAAGATTAAGAGTAAATAGCATACATAGACAAATGTGTCACACTAATAGAAAATAAAATACTATAGAGTGTGAATTAATCATTTAAGCTAAACAACTAGTCAAGCTAGGATTATGTCTCATATTGATTCAATCAATAAACAATTTAAAAGATATCAATGAAAGCTAATAGCAAGACATCAGTAAGCACATGCTAGATATTAAAAACTATTTAGGAAGCATGTGACCGAAGTGGTTCTAGTGACCACACTTCTGTCGGTGCAATTGCATGGAAGATGACCTTCGTAGCTTTGCAATCACCAACATGTTCCATGGTTCTATTTGATATGAGAAGCTTCACTTGCAATATTAGGTGAAGACTTTGGTATCCAATATTTGGATCCACATTTGTTAGCTTTGGAAATCCATTTGTACAAGTTCATATCAAAAAGTTTTCTAATCTGACAATGATTAGAAACATGTCCATTCATACCACAATAATGACAGAAAGAATTAACATTAGTACTATGTGCAGCAATATAAGAATGTGCAGTAGTATGATATGATGTGCGTGGATACTTGTAATAGAAAGCATGGTTATATAAAACTTTAGCTTTGCTTGCTTTCTTTCTAGATGATCTGTCGAGTGTAACTTTGTGATGTGCTAAGTGTCTTGTGTTAGACTTAGTCGTAGGTTGTACTACGTGCTTTCCTAGTCTAATCTCTAACTTTTTAGAGTTAGCACAAATCTCATCATATTTAGCAGAAAGAGCATCAATTCTACATGAAGCAATAGAATACTTCTTCTTTTCTGATTCTAATTCCTCGTTAAGTTTAACATTTTCTTGAGTGCTTTTCTCAATGCAATCAAGTGCCTCATACAATCTAAACTTCAGTGTGAAAATCTCAGTAGAATTATCAGAAGGAGAACTATTTCTAGCATCATTCAATAAGCAAGTAAGCTTTTCATTATCCCGCTTATAGGATAGAATATCCTTTCTAGCTTGCTTATACTTATCTAATACTTTCTTGTGTTCTTCTAACAGATCACTAAAAGCATCAGATTACTCATCATGAGAAAATTTACTCTCTTCATAATAAGAATTATTTTGTTCCTCATTAGATAATGTCATTGAGCATAAATTTGTAGCTTGATGAGGTCTCTCTTCTTCTTCAGAATCTGTTGCTTCACTTTCACACTATATGCTCGTGCTAGTGTACTTGTAAGACGATGATCTTCCTTCATTTGATCGTTCGTAGTGACTCTTCTTTCTACCAGTAGTACAATCTTCTTGGATGTGGTCTATCTTCTTGCAGTTGTCACATACAAGCTCTTCTTCGTATAAGGGATTGTGTTGTACCTTAAATCCCAATAAAAGATATGCATAGCTTTTCAAGAACTTTTCAAATTTTATAAGATGTTGTGCAAGTAGTAATAAGATTGAATACATTTATGTCTACAACACAATAAAAGATATGCATAGCTTTTCGATCAAGGCTAGCTAACTTTTTCTCTTCCTCCGTGTAACTATAATAAGGTTTGTTGATTATAGAAGACGTGAGAATAGAAGTAATAGTAGACTTTTTGTAGCCATTGACAATAATTGACCATAAGTCAAAATCTAGAAACTTCAGGTAGAAGCTCATTCGTGTCTTCCAATAACTATAGTTTGTTCTATCAAATAGTGTGTCACGCTCCGCTCCCGTAGGAGTGATCGTCCTCGCTAAGGCATAATACCGCATGAGCCTAAATTGCGCTCGTGCAAGGCGGATTCCATAACAGTCGATTTTAGCGACTGCGACGGGGTCGCCGCACGGAAGTCCCATGCAGAGACATTGAATAATAGCAGTGCAAATTAGAACAAAATACAAGTTACTCAAAGAAGCTCATTATTGATATTGAAACAAAGATTAGAAAGGATGCAAGGCCAAGATTACAAGTCTCTCGAGCTCACTTTTCTCACATTACAAGTTCACTCTGCTCTCTCTCTCATCTCTCGATACAACGTTTGAGCCAGCGGAAGCTTCAGAAGGCGATGTCCATACATTATGTCCCGTATAAGTCTTGACTCCCTGCGGCCGCATGCTTCGAATCGCCATGGAACTCCGTACCTCGACGCATCCAAGCGAGCTCTACGCCAAGAGCTTCTACCTGTGTTTGCACATGAAAAATATGTGGGTGTCAGTACTCAACTGTACTGGTAGAATTAGCTCATCGCTCACCCATACAAAACCGACACATTCATTTAATTTTGTGTAACATAACCCTTTTGATTGTCTTTCTACTCTTATCTTAGAATTATGTTAGGACCGACGCCTTGGCCTATTTTGTGTCTCTAGACCATCCCGTGCTTGCAACAATAATGTCGACTCAACAACGTTAACCAATCAAGTCGTGCTTACCTTTCGGCCAAAATCAAAGACGCAACTACTCGGTGAGCCTCCATTTCCATGTGACCGTACTATAAATCCATCGTGCCATGCCTTGCAACTCAGTGAGACTAAACCATATCGTTGCCTCGCGGCCCTTGCCGCCTCGCGGCCCATGCTACTTTGGTCACCAACTTTACCAAATCGATACTTGTGAACTTAGTATCAATTAACCAACTTTGCCTTGCGACAATTCCCGACTTAAGCTCGAACGACTCAAACCCAACTTATGCAACTCATATGTCAATACTTGAGACTCGACGCCACATCTCGTGCTGAAGCATGACGCCTATGTTGAAACCCAATTTTAGGCCCAAACTTTGTGTTCTAACTGTACACACATTCAACTTGACTCAATCCAAAGGCATACACGTGGATAGCCGCTATTTGCCGACATCTATATGAACTTGGCCACTTGCATCACAAGCTATCCTGCGACGTATAGCTTTGTTAAATCGGGGACCTTTCAACGCAAGTAGCTAGCTCCGTTGCAAGCCGCCGCTTTAACCCGTGCTAAAACCTTATGCACGACTATACCCTGTTTCCTCCTGGGCCGAGTCGGTCCCATGGCCCAGGGTTGCCGCTCGAGAAAACATCGCCCTTGTCGACAAGTTGTCCATGACCATGCAAGACTCGACTTAAACTAACATCTCACACAGTCATCCTTCTTTTTAGTGTTACCGTCTCTTTCAAACCAAGATCAAGACTTCTATCCTTGAGATCCCTCGATGACCCACGGTCGCGAGCCATCTCCCTTGATGTAATATCCTTTTTACTTAATTTAGGAATGACTATTTGTTAGCCCCCCTTTTCCATAACTCACTTTGAAACAACCGTGGCTCGTGCCTTAAACACTAAGTCCGTGCATCGTGCCTTAAATCGACTTGTGATCCGTGCGACACAATCGTCCAACTTATACTCCATATGACTAGCTTTGAGATCGTAGGACTTCATGGCTATACCCAGCCATAGAACTCGTGGGACCGTGCTTGCTACTACTCTGATAGCCTAACATAACTTGCCTAACTTAACTTCGTAACAACTTAACGAGCAAAGGCTCCGTCAAGATTTGTCTTAATGGATCATGCGGTGCACGCATTCGACTTGAGTGACCAAGTCACTCGGGTGCCTAGACTTAGGTCACATGCCGCTAAATGCAACTTAACTCATGGGCAAGCCAAGGCTATGCCAAGCCTTGTATTGTGGAACCGTACACGCTTTATCGAGCATTTACGCAGGCGACGCCTATGACTTAGGCTACGATCATAACTTTGCCTACTCAACCAACTTTCCTTCTTCCAAGCCACGGGACGAAGGATCGAGTGTCATTTTCAAAGCACGCCGTGCACCAACTCTAAGCCGACAGTTGGACCTTTCCATATTCTAACTCAATTCGACCCGTCGAAATTATTCCCTTTAGCTATGTGGATCGTCTTTTTTTATTTTCAAGCCTACTTGTGCAAGTTGAAAACATGCAATTTATTATGTGAAGGCTAAGATGAGGCAAGTTCACCGAAACTATTCCACCTGAGCGAGCGGTCGCCTCGACCGAGCGATGTCTTCAAGCAGCCGTTGCAAGGCTAAGTCCGAACGCTGTCGGCATTTTGATTCCTCCGATTGACTGAGCGGGATGGGACACTACATAGTGGGAGTCTATTTGAGGATTACTCTTCAGTTATGAAGTACATACTTGCCATATGTGATACTGTGATCTATATAAAAGCTATAATAAATTAGAATATAATATCAGTGTTACCTCACTTTACCTGTAAAACCCGCTCTGATAGTGAGGATCTACTCCAAGGATGTTAAGCTAAATAATAGAGTCCTTGCTAGGGTACCAATTGAAGTAGCAATTGGTATAAGCAATAATATCTCTATAAGGAGCACCAGCTCAGATACCAATTGAATTGTATGATAGTAATACCTATATAAAGAGAACCCTCTCTGATACCAATTGTAGGAACGAATTGTAAAGCACAATACTCTAGAGGGGGGTAAATAGAGTAGGCAGCAGAAATTAGCAATTTAAAAAATATTAGCAGCAAGACTATAGAATATATACCATAGATATGTAAATAAAAAATAGAGAGCAGAGAGCAAACACAAACACAAGGATGTATACTGGTTTCCCTCTTGTAAGGACTAGTCAAGTTGGAAGAGCTCTACCTTTCACTTGAATCTACAATGGAAAATCATCACAAGTTTTCATCCGAAGTTCTTGCAACGTCTACAACGCGAGCTTTGATCCGAAGTACTCGACCAACTTCAGTTGCAAAGTGTCTTTCTTCAATCAAGCCTCTGATTACAATCGCTCTGAAGCTTCTCGACCGTACCGCACTGGCAAATCGACTAGACGATTGTAACTGGCTTAGGATTTAAAAATGAATAGCTCAGAACACTTTGGAAGAAGTAGTAGGCTTATAGAGAAAAGATGTGAAAGTGAATTGGTGTATTGAAATGACCGAAATCCTTCTCTATTTATAGTTTTTTCAAAGGCAGAATTCTGACAGAATTTGGGCAGAACTCTATAAAAAAATCTCGGTAAGATCCGTAATTGCAGGAGGACCAAATTTAAAATCCAACGTCCACTAATCGAACTCTGGCCGAATTCAGGCCAAATTTTGTTGGAGTTCTGTCGGGGTTTTTGCAAATTGGTTTTGGGCTTTTTGAAAAGATCAAGCAGTTAGGAAGTATAGTTTGGGCTTTTGTAAGTGGGCTTGTTTTCAAAATAAAATAGTATTTTGAAAATGTTTCTTGGGTAGCCTATTTGCCAGTACGATGCAGTTTACATCGTATTCCTAGACTCAATAAATATGGAAAATACATTGATCAAATAGGAAAACCAATAGCCCTTTGATGACGTATTTCTTCTGATATTTGAGCAAACATGAAGACGCCATTTTCTTTGACGACCATCGTCCAAAGATAAACAGATCTGGAAATCTGAATACCTTTCGATAGCTTCGCCCCCGAACTCCCACGGGGGGCGCTGATGCGAGTCCCCGGATAGGTCGTTGGGCGATTCAGATAAATCTTCTTGTATGACACCGTCTTTGGCCCATCAAAAATTCTCTATTTCATATGTCCTAATTTGACAAAGCTTGATCATGATTACTACATGTCTACAAGAATATTTTAAACGAACAAAACAATATGATACAAGCATAGCAATATAATATAGAACATTTAGGACAATGCTAAGTTTAAGTAGGAACATGATAGTGATTACATGAATATTACTGATGTCATTATGGTAAAGTTAATTGATTAGCCATATTCGAAAACATGATATAATCATTGGGCTAACATTCCTATCCTTCTTTTTCTATCTTGATTGTGTCATTTTGTTAGTACCTGTCAGGATATTTTGTGTTGTGCTAGGTAGTATAGTGACCATGTGTGGGACTGTGAAATCACGACCAATAGGACCATGATCTTGCATGTTAATAGGTGGAATTATTTCGACTTTGATTGTTGAGGGTTTGACCTTGAAGGAGTACAACCAACTTTAAATTTCGAGGACAATTTATTTCTAAGGGGGTACATTTATCACCACCACATTCTAGAATAAGGGTATTTTGGTAATTTATAATTTTTTAGATTATTTTAATATATTTTAAACTGATGAATTGTGTTAGTGTCATTAATTGGTAAAAACTGAGAACTACATTGGTTAGATGTTAGCCATGACCAAGAAACCTACTTAGTGAGATTAGAAAACCTTAGATAAATTCTATTTTAGTTAGATATCTTCAAATCTAAGTAAGGAATTAATTAGAATGACTAAAACATTAAGTGCGATTGGGCCTTTTCTTAAAGGGGCTTTACATGACAAATAGAAATGGCTTTTAGGCATTTTCATCCAACCAAGCCCTAGCCAAACCCTTGGCCGGCCACAAGGAGACCCTTCCCTTTCCTATTTAAGTAAACATTCCTCCTTCTTCCCCTTTCTTTACAAACCCTAACCCCACATTTTGTTCTTCCCCAAATTGCCTCCAACTTCCAAGTTGAGTCCAAATTCTCTCAAACGAATTGCAAACTCTTCCCCTTGAAGAGAGGAGGAAGCCTCTATTGCCTAGCTTGGGAGCATTTGGAGCAATTTGACCATTAGAGCTTGGTAGAGATCTAGATCTAGAAGTTTTTATTGAGAATCCATCTCTCAATTGGTAAGAGACCTTTAAACCCTTCAAATTTCCATTCCCTTGATATAGATGCATTCGTTTAGGGCCCCTCTTGCATTAGAAAGAAGTTGGGTCAATTTCGGATTTGTTTGATGTGCGCATCATGAGGGTATCAGATACGTACACCAAGTGTTCGATGAAATGACTTTTAGGGCTATTTATGTTTAAATTTTAGTTGTATGTGTTGTTATGGGTTTGATTTGATATGTCTTCACTATACTTGGGTTGTCTAGGGATATATAATTAGTTTGATGGGTTAAATAGGATTTGGGGACTTGAGTACTGGTGTGCTGTCGTAGGCACCCAAAAATAAAACCTTTACTCTTAAAAATGTAGTAGTGTGAGTAAGGATCGTTTCTACAGAGAGTAATTAGTTTAGATTTGTACTATGTGAATAATAAAAGGGGGGATGAATAAAATGAAAGAAAATAAAAAAGAGAAAGTAGAATATGAAAATAAATCAAAATAACAAATGTTGGTCTAAGTCTACGTCTACCATCGGAATCTTGAAACTGATCATAGATGCAAATATATATTGATTTGTATTATGAATATTCATCGTTGGAATTATTTCCTATCTCCTTTAGCCACAATTAATTAGAAACAAGCGACCTAATTAACCTTAACTACTAAACAACCTCAGACAAGCGCTAAAGGTTTAATTTAGTAGCGTTTTAAACTTAATGAGATTGATGAAACAAAATAACACAAGCACAAGCGGTTGCATTTAATTTTGTCGAATGGTTTCTTCCTAAGATTTAATAATACAAAGCAGTAATTTACTAAATCTTGGTTGCTTCACAAATTAGAGGGATTGAACAATTCCGGATTCGATATCTAATTTAGCAGTAGAATATCAAGAGTAATAAACTAGTATGCATCCTAGTAATTAAACAAGATAGTCATGAAATATGCATAAGAAAACATTTGATACTCAAATTACAAATCAAACAAATAAACATAAATTAGATCTCACAAGTTTTTATTGATTCCGAGGCTTCCGTACACTTCGACCAACAAGACTTTAGCCGAACATGTTCTTCAAAACTTCAAAAGAAAAGTTGGAGAAAGAGAAGAAGAGTTGTGTTGTGTGTTCCCTCTTCTCATGATTTCTGCCCCTTTTATACACCATAAATTAGTTTTTGCAAGCCCACAATATCTCCGACATATCCTCTAAAGGTTACAACTTCTCAAACCAAAAAAAAGACTAAGTCATAAAGCAAGTACAAAAATGGTTATTTTGGCTCCGAATTCTGTTCACAGCATCTTTGACCTGACTTCATGCCTGATTTCGTCCATTATGCAGCCAGAATCTCGAAAATCACAAAATATGACAGTTGTAGCCCTCTGTCTTAGCTTTCCGAATCATTTTGAAGGACCTCTATTGCTATTCGGATGAGGAAGGTATGCTCATTTTGGTGAAAGGTGTCAAAACTGTCTAGAATTGCATTTTAGCTCTATTTTGCATATAGTGTCTCCAAATGCATCCTAGAGCAAAATATAAATAGAATGAGTACCTTTAGTCATAAAATGATCATAAAATGGTGAATATTAATGGATAAAAATATAATATTTTATGTTCTCATCAAATACCTCCACACTTAACTTTTGTTCGTCCTCGGACAAAACTCTAATTTATTTATTTTCCAAAAAAAAAATCAAGGTTGTGTAATGCCATAAATCAAGAATAAAATAGTTTTTCAAAACTCGTAACATATCATGAAATTATATTCTTAGACAACTTCTAATTCCTTAGTAAGTGTTTTCACTTGAAGATAGAGCAAACTAAATTGGTAGACCCTCACGGGAATAAATACTCAACTCTTATCTGTTTGAAGGGTATGTGTTTCACTCAAATTCATTCCAAAAGAAATGATCTACCATAAGCTTGCATATTTTCTCATTCTCCACCACTTAGATCACATGTATAACATAAATCATAAGGACTTTTCATGGGTTGTAATGGGGCTTAGGATTAAGGTCGGATATATTTGGGAGTGTAGCTAAAAAAACCCATCAAAACTAGTAGAGCAAAAATGATGTAACTCTAGCTCGAATATATAAAATATGTAAAACCAATCACTCCATTGAGCAGCTTCTTCAATTTGAATTCAAAGTATTCAACATACCCCTTTATTGGAATTGGAGGAGAAATAATAAAAATGAATATCAAAAGTAATTTCCTCCATCACTTTTTTTTTTCTTTTTCTTTTTTCATTTTTTCTGTCTTTTTCTTTCTTTTTTTATTTTTACAATAATGGAACTCCATAATTTGAGAATGAAAATATGTAGCCAAACTTAAAATTCAGATACCCCCACACTTATTTTTTTGTACACCCATACGTATCATAATGCTCCACTAGCTTTCCGGCTTGGGTAGGGATTTTTTTTTTTCAGGTTAAAGCTTGTAATGTGGCTTCACAAAAATAAAAGCAATAAGGCACAAAGGGGTTCAACCAAAGGAAAAATAATTTCAGGGTAGGCTATTTGGCTTAAGTAGCGTAAAAAAAATGGCCTTAATCATGTTTATGTATACATGTGTCGATGTGACCTTGAAGAGAATCTAAGCAAGTTCTAGAGAAACAAATCTATGGAAGAATATCTCTCATCAAAGAAAATAGTGAGACTGAAGTGTCAGTCTAAAGGCTCAAAATCTCACCGGCTTTTGTCTACCAAATTTAGTTACAACCATCCTTAAGGAAAATAACTATACTAATTAATTCTAAGTTGAAAAGAGTACTTATTCAATCATGTTATAAAAATTTTCTAACATAGTTGAATCTTGTTTATGGCATACACAACAAGAATTATTGAAAACCACAAAAACAAATCTCTTTTTTTTTTAAGAAAATAAACCGAGAACAAAAAAAATATTTTCTTTAAATTTTATTTTTAAATTTATTTATTTAAAAAAACTATGCATCTAAAAAATAACTAAACATAAATATCCTTACCTACAATTAAAACTGACATTGTCACTAATGAAAGTCTAAATGAAAATAACCGACAAAAATAAAAAAATAAAAAAAAGCAAGAATATAAAAAACTCCCCTTGGGTTGCCTCCCAAGCAGCGCCTTTGTTTAATACGTCGTTGGCTCGACTCTATGCACACTTGAGACAACTACGCAAAGATTTTACATCTTGAATGGAGGCCTGCAAAATAGAGGATAAAAATATCTTGTTAAAAATTGACAATGACATATAAGGAAAGTTACCTGACTGTTGCATTTCTGTAAAATTATTGAATGCTGCTACAGTTTCCTGCATATTAGAACTCAACGATAACTCCTCATCCACTTTTTCAAGATGCTCACTAATGGCAACATCCAATCCTTCTTTGCCATCAAGTTCAAAAACTTCCTCTAGACTAGGTACTACGTCGTCATTTGGAATGTTCGTGTCTACAACGTTGTTGATCTCTTCTTCTTGTTTTGACGATGTAGGTGATTCTTCTACTAGAATGTCCACCTCTTTACCATTTCTCAAATAATTGTACCTGCAATGTCTTTTGAATTTATTATTTGAGATGATAATTTTTTTGAACTTTGTGCCTCCAGTTTATTAATTATTGTAGCCATTTGGCTCATTTGATTGTTCAGACTTTGGATGCTGGCCCTTGTCTCCTGAATACTGGCCCTTGTCTCCTGTTGAAATTGCAAATTATTAGTGGCAAGAGACTTAACAATATCTTCTAAAGACATACCAGAGTTAGAAGTTTGGCCCGATTGTTTTTCATGGGGATATGGTTGCTTGTACTGTTGGTAACTTCGGCAATTTTGAGTTCTAATGGGCTCGTCTTGAAGTATTGGACACATATCAGTTGGATGTCCTTCTTGTAAACAAATCTCACAAGCCATTGTTGCTTGCATGTTACCTACAACCATTTTATGAACAATAGAAGTTAAACTAGCAATTTGTTGTTGAAGAGAAGAAATATTTACCTCGTTAGCGTGCCTAGATGGAAGATCCAGCCAAGTGCCAAATTGTTGAGAATTGGTCATCATGTCCTATTATTTTTTTTTTGGCTAATAGAAAAAATTATTTTATTATAAGAATGAAATAAAGATCACAAAAGCACAAAAATTAACTAAAATTACTCCCCGGCAACGGCGCCAAAATTTGGTGTGCTGTCGTAGGCACCCAAAAATAAAACCTTTACTCTTAAAAATGTAGTAGTGTGAGTAAGGATCGTTTCCACAGAGAGTAATTAGTTTAGATTTGTACTATGTGAATAATAAAAGGGGGGATGAATAAAATGAAAGAAAATAAAAAAGAGAAAGTAGAATATGAAAATAAATCAAAATAACAAATGTTGGTCTAAGTCTACGTCTACCATCGGAATCTTGAAACTGATCATAGATGCAAATATATATTGATTTGTATTATGAATATTCATCGTTGGAATTATTTTCTATCTCCTTTAGCCACAATTAATTAGAAACAAGCGACCTAATTAACCTTAACTACTAAACAACCTCAGACAAGCGCTAAAGGTTTAATTTAGTAGCGTTTTAAACTTAATGAGATTGATGAAACAAAATCACACAAGCACAAGCGGTTGCATTTAATTTTGTCGAATGGTTTCTTCCTAAGATTTAATAATACAAAGCAGTAATTTACTAAATCTTGGTTGCTTCACAAATTAGAGGGATCGAACAATTCCGGATTCGATATCTAATTTAGCAGTAGAATATCAAGAGTAATAAACTAGTATGCATCCTAGTAATTAAACAAGATAGTCATGAAATATGCATAAGAAAACATTTGATACTCAAATTACAAATCAAACAAATAAACATAAATTAGATCTCACAAGTTTTTATTGATTTCGAGGCTTCCGTACACTTCGACCAACAAGACTTTAGCCGAACATGTTCTTCAAAACTTCAAAAGAAAAGTTGGAGAAAGAGAAGAAGAGTTGTGTTGTGTGTTCCCTCTTCTCATGATTTCTGTCTCTTTTATACACCATAAATTAGTTTTTGCAAGCCCACAATATCTCCCACATATCCTCTAAAGGTTACAACTTCTCAAACAAAAAAAAAAGACTAAGTCATAAAGCAAGTACAAAAATGGTTATTTTGGCTCCGAATTCTGTTCACAACATCTTTGACCTGACTTCATGCCTGATTTCGTCCATTATGCAGCCAGTATCTCGAAAATCACAAAATATGAAAGTTGTAGCCCTCTGTCTTAGCTTTCCGAATCATTTTGAAGGACCTCAATTGCTATTCGGATGAGGAAGTTATGCTCATTTTGGTGAAAGGTGTCAAAACTGTCCAGAATTGCATTTTAGCTCTATTTTGCATATAGTGTCTCCAAATGCATCCTAGAGCAAAATATAAATAGAATGAGTACCTTTAGTCATAAAATGATCATAAAATGGTGAATATTAATGGATAAAAATATAATATTTTATGTTCTCATCAAGTACCATTAGTGTTCTACCCTGTCCATTGTTCTGCCAGGGATGCATGTGCAGCCCATTAATTGACAATTCACTTGTTCTGTCTTTTGATACGTCCACCTGTTTATTTTGATTTAGTCCTTAATTTCACATGTATCAGTCGAGGGTTTACTGTCTACTATTCTATACAGCACCAACTGACATATAGCTCAGTCATACCATTTGTGTTTAGTCCATATTGCTAACGGCATCTGTACTCTTGATCCTTCCCTACTCACTTGTATTCCCATACTAGTGTCAGTTTCATGATTGTTCACATCCCTAATTGGTTCGATCTCCTCATTTGTCTCAGTCAACAGTGATGGCTCGAGGTATATTTATGTTTAGTCCAGTCTTGTACTTTCACCATGTATCTATTCTACCATTTCTCATATATCCACCTGGGTTTGTAGATCAGTTCCCATATTATCATTCACATTCACTTATCGTAGCCTTCATATGACCTGCCAAAATCTCCAATCGGACCCTTTCTTTCCTCGGTATGAGACATCCGTTCCTGGGAGTTGGTTTCGAGTCCAAGTATCCACATTGGGTCATGACCCTTTATCACACCCAGAACTAGAATACTGGAGAGCGGGGGACAGACACAGCCAGCTACATATATTGAAGTGCAACCCACCTCACAATACGGTCACGACTGTCTAATATATGAGGGTTTATCTACAGGTCATCAGTCTCTTAAGGTAAGAACAAGCCTAGTGTCTCAATCTCAAGCAAGTAAATACATATTACAAGATGGTAGATCATCAGACATACAAAGTAAGGAATCCCAAATATTACATAATCAGATGATCATGAAGCTAGTCATACAAAATACGAAGACTAAAAAGAGTTTCAGTCATACATGATCAACACTAGGATTTGTTAATCATGTTACAGTCCATCGGCAGACAATAAATAAAGTATGCGACCCGAGCTAACACTTGCTCAGCGGATAAATGCCTCAAAAGAATAATTTTACAATTAGAGTGGGAGAGGAAAATAAACCCACTCGTTGGCAGGATTTCTTCTAGTATTCATCATTTGGCTGGAAGGCTGGGAGATCCTCGGGAGCTACTCCAAAATCTGCCCATACGAAACCAGCTGGGTCAGACCCCAGAAAGAGCAAGTGCCACAAAGGAGGCTTCACTTAAGAACTAAAATCAGCATGTCAGAACATAAAAAAATTACAAGAAGACATGAAATGTAAATAAGGCAACAAATAACGAGAGGACGAGGAACTATTCAGGAAGCCAGGTTACAAGCCTTAAACCAAATAAGGACCAAGGTTGTAATCCTTCGCCTGAACAGAACCGGGTCTCTAGCCATTTAATGCTAAGAGTAAAGCGTAAACAAATATGTCCTGAAATAGCCATGTACTGGATCTAGACAAGACTAGACTGGACTCCATCCATCAATCACGGACAAGCAATGAGTACGGCTTGATACTTTAACTAACTAGGGTTATTACAAGCCTAGTTACTAACAAAATGCATTGAGATGTTGCAACAACCACAAGCCCTGCAGACTTAATCCATGTTATCCAGTTGCAAGTTGAAAGAGTTGGATTAGGTGAATTGGGGGTGCAACACATGACAGTGTGCTAGAAATGTGCCATACTAGACGGCATGATACAAGTCCAATTAAAGCGCCCAGATAACGGGACTGCCTGTAGCTGAAAAATCTCTTTATGAACTACTTGATCAATCTAGTCATTATCCTAGTCAGATTCAGTATGAATCGCTGACCATGGTAACCAGGAATTCATGTCCTAGACATGATGCAAGATGAGACATCTAGCTTATACAAGCACAAACACCCACAGTGTCAAGACAAGAGTTACTTAGCATGTCATGATAGCCGTCACAATAGCATATCAAGATTATCATGTTAGGTTTACTTGTCAAGAGTGCGCCACGACGGACCACTATCATGTATTATCATGCCAAGCTTGCTTGTCAAGAGTGCGCCACGATAGGCCACTATCATGTATTATCATGTCAAGGTTACTTGTTAAGAGTACGCCACAACGGGCCACTATCATGTCATGTTACTTGTTACTTAGTAAGAGTGCACCTTAACAGGCTACTATCGTGTTCTATCCTTACATTATCATGAATGAGAGAAACTTGCATAAAATAGCTAGTAACATAATCTTGAAGCCATGAAAATGATCTACAACTTTTATGTTGGGAGTTGGAAGAAACTCTGGCCACAAATCAGCCAAATAGGGCATAAAACAGCCAAAAACAGTAAAAATAGGCACTATGCGGCCAGATACTATACATCTATGCAGACTGGCACTATGCGGCGAGGTACTATGCATCTATGCGGACTGGCACTATAAAGCCAGACACTATGCAGCTATACGAACTGGCACTATACATCTATGCGGACTGGCACTATGCGGCTAGGCACTATGCAGCTATGTGGACTGGCACTATACGGCCAGGCAATATGCATCTATGCGGACTAGCACTATGAGGCCAGGCACTATGTATATATACGGACTGGCAGTATACGTCCAGGTACTATGCATCTATGCGGACTGGTACTATGCAGCCAGGCACTATATATCTATACGGACTGGCACTATGCGGCCAGGCTCTATACAGCTATACGGACTGGCACTATACGGCCAAGCACAATGCATCTATGTGGACTGGCACTATGCGGCCAGAAACTATTTATCGTCCCTGCCAGAACCAGGTCAGATGAACATAAAAGATGTACAAATCTTATTTTGGCCATAACTTCCTCAAAACAAGTCGAATTCTAATATTTTAAAGGTCCATTTTAGGTAAAATCGAATTCTCTACAATATAGAACAATCAAAACATAAAAATAATAAAGTAGGTTTGACCAAAACCCAAGAAAACCGAAAAGGCTACAAACTTAGATGTACAAAAATCCATCCGTCCAAACCGAAAACTCCAAGTTCTAAGGATGCTTAGAATCATGTAGAGAAGAAGATAGAATAATAAAATGGAAGATCCATCATGAATCAAGTTGTACTTGCCTAAGCTCTCTAGGTTGGTGGAAGAGTAATGGAGGAGGAAGAAGAAGTAATGAATGAAGATAGCGAAATAAGGGGTGGTTGGGCTTTAAAGGGGGAGGGTTTTCTCATAATGAACCAAGCCCAATCAAACTAAGCCAAACCAAAATAAACCAAGCCAAGTTATGACCAACCAATGCTAGGCTAGCAAGTCAAGTCCAACTACGGGCCACCTGAAAAACGTTAGAGATCTCTTATACGCATACGAAAATATGTATAACGAGAAATAGGAGTGACAACTCTACCCACCTTAAAAGAATTTTGTCCTCAAAATTTAATCAAGAGGCTGGAGATATTGGGATATGTTATATTAATCATAAGAAATCTACGACTAGCAGTCAATCAAGCAATCATTCATGCAAGCAAGGAATTAAAAGCATAAGGCATAAGAAAGACATTATACCTTATGAGTCAAACATGTGTGGATATCGCGAGCGGATATCATCCTCATGCTCCCATATTGACTCACCTAAAGAGTGGTGACCCCAAGCAACATAGACTACACTAATAGTCTTGTTCTTGAGTACCTTCTCTCTTTGGTCCAATATGGATACGGGCCTTTCCTCATAGAAAATATTGGTACCAACAACCAATTCTGAATGATCAAGGAT
Source organism: Iris pallida (assembly GCA_029216955.1). NCBI lineage: Eukaryota > Viridiplantae > Streptophyta > Magnoliopsida > Asparagales > Iridaceae > Iris > Iris pallida. The sequence goes on along the minus strand of JANAVB010040018.1, from coordinate 8,108,989 downwards.
ATGGCTCAGATCCGAGATATACCGTCGTAATTAGGATACATAGAACACGTCATGTACCACTAGTAACGACGGCGGTAGAACAAGACGATAGGACACATCATCTACTCGCTCGAGAATGTCAAACGGCCCTATATACCTAGGACTAATATTTTCCTGTACGTCGAATCGAATGACGCCATGGGTAGGCAAGATCCTAAGGAACACGTGGTCGTCGACTGAAAACTCAAAGGGACGCCGATGAGAATCGGCCCAATGGTGCTGGCGATCTTGGGCAACTCGAAGATGATCTCTGACTTGTCTGACCGCCTCGATTCTCTGCGTAACTATCTCTGGACCAAGCATCTTCCTCTCACCTATATCATTCCAGGCTAACAGGGATCTGTACTTTCTGCCATACAGTGCTTTAAAGGGTGCTATCTAGGTACTGGCCTAGAAACTATTGTTATAGGAGAACTCCACTAGGTGCAAGTGCTACGAACCACCGAAGTCTAGCGTACAAGATCGCAACATATCTTCAAGAGTCTGAATCGTGCATTCTGACTGACCATCTGTCTGTGGATGATATGTTGAACTGAACTTGAGACGAGTCCCCAAACTCTCTTGAAGACTCCGCCAAAAGTACGATATGAATCTTGAATCTTTGTCGATATGATACTAACTTGCACTCCATACAATCTAACAATCTGCCTGAGGTACATCTCTGCTAGCTGATCCATCGACTGACCAATTCTGAAGGGGAAAAAATAAGCTACCTTCGTGAGACGATCAACTATAACCCAGATAGTATCTCTCCCAGCTAGGGATTTAGGTAACCCATTTATAAAATCCATGGTAATGTGCTCCTATTTCTATTCTGGGATCGGTAAAGGTTGCAGAAGTCTAGCTGATCTCTGATGTTCAGCCTTAACTTGTTGGCAAACTAAATATCGGAAGACAAATCGGGCTATCTCCCTCTTCATGCCATTCTACCAGAAATGCTGACGGATGTCTCGGTACATCTTCGTGCCACCAGGATAAATTAAATAATGAGAACTGTGAGCCTCTGCCATGATCTCCTGTCTGATATCATTACTGGGTACACAAAGATGCCTTCCATGTCGGAGTATACTATCCTCTTGAATGCATAACTCTGCTCTCCGTCCTGCTACACATTCTGCTCTAACCCGCTGAAGCTTAGAATTTGCTGGTTGCGCCATCTTGATCCTCTCAACTATGCTGGATTGAACTTGCATGCTAGCTATCAATGCTATATTGGTAGGGAGAACTATCTCTATCCCCATCTTCTGAAGGTCTGCTAATAACTCTAGTTGCGCTATTAGGAAATAAACTCCAGCTCTTCTGCTCAATGCATCCGCTACTACGTTGGCCTTTCCAGGATGATACCGCAAGTTGATGTCACAATCCATAAGTAGCTCTAGCCATCTCCTCTGATGCTTGTTAAGATCCTTCTGAGTAAACAAATACTTAAGACTCTTGTGGTTGGTAAAATCTCCACCCGATCTCCATAGAAATAATACCTCCACAACTTAAGTGCAAAAACTACCGCTGCTAATTCCAAGTCATGGGTTGGATAATTCCTCTCATGATCACGAAGCTGACATGACGCATAAGCTACTAACTTACCATGTTACATTAATATGCATCCCAATCATCTGCCTGTAGCATCACAATAAACTGAAAATCCTTCAGTCCCATCTGGAAGCATAAGAATGGGGGCCATCATTAATCCTTGCTTCAACATCTCAAATAAACTATGGCACTCTGCTATCCAAGCAAACTGCACATCCTTACAGGTCAACCGCGTCATGGGTGCTAAAATTTGAGCAAAATCTCATACGAACCGCCAGTAGTAGCCGGCCAATCCTAGGAAACTTCGAACTTCTGCGACGGTGCTGGGAACTGGCCATATCTCTATAGCCACTATCTTCTGGGGGTCAACTTTCACTCCACCTCATGTGATAATATGACCTATGACAAAATACGATCAAGCCAAAATTCGTACTTACTAAACTTCGCATAAAACTGGTGTTCCCTGAGAATCGTTGAACTACACGGAGATGCTGCTCATGCTCCGCCTCACTCTTGCTATAGACCAAGATGTTATCTATAAATACTACCACTAACTGGTCTAAATAGGGCATGAAGATACGATTCCTGAGGTCCATGAATACGACTGGCACATTGGTCGCTCCAAATGGCATAACAAGGAACTCTCCATGTCCATATCTTGATCTGAATGATGTCTTGGTAAGTCTTGCTCTCTAACTATGATCTAATGGTATCTCGATCGTTAGTCAATCTTTGAGAATACTACCGCTCTACTGAGTTGATCGAATAAATCATCTATCCTTGGTAGTGGATATCTTTTATTGATTGTTACAGAGTTCAAGATACGATAATCAATACATAATCTTGATGTACCATCCTTTTTTTTTACAAGAAGCATCGGGGCTCCCCAAGGCGATCCGCTAGCACGAATGAATTCCTTGGTTCTGAGTTCTTCAATTGTCTTGTACAAAATCTCCAACTTTGAGGGTGCCATCCTATAGACTCTCTCTGATACTGGTGCCATCCCTGGAATCAAGTCGATAGTGAACTCTATCTCTCTCTCCAGTGGCATACCTGGAAGCTCTTCGAGAAAAACATCGAAAAACTCTTCTATTACTCTGGAAAACTGAACTGCCACTGCTACTGCCATCCACAAGACTGGGGGAGAAGGTTCAACTTTGCCTCTGGAAAAGGAAAACTTCGGTCCGTATGGAATACCAAAAATAATCCTGCCAATATGGCAGTTTATTCTAGCATACTGATTCTTCAACCAATCCATTCCTAGGACCATATCATAATCGGCCATCAGGAATTCTATCAACCTAGCGGAAAACTCTCTACCGCTAACTATGATTCGACATGAGGAAAACACTATCTACTCCCATAAGACCGTTACCAGTAAGTATATTGAGCCTTACTGATGACTCGGGCTCCAGTCCTATCTGCATAGCGAATCGTGCAGACATATATGAATGTTATGCACCCGAATCAAATAACACTGATGCTGGAAAAGAGTTGACGAGAATAGTACCTGCCACCACCTCACCTGATGCCAATTCTTCTGTTACTGTCAGAGCCATAACCTGACCTTGTCCTCTTAGTGTTGGTCCCCTCTGCTGGAAACCTCTCTGACGGTTCTGATTTTGAGCTTGGGCAAACTGTTGAGCCTGAGGCAGTAATGGCCTCAGAGGCTGGTACTGCTACTGTACTGGTGCTGGACCCCTAACCGATGGACTAGTTAAGGTTGATGTCGATAAACTGGCTCTATAAGGACAGGACCCTATCTTGTGATCCGGTGTCCCACAAGCCAAGCACAATCCCTGTGCTCTGTGACACTCTGATACTACATGTCTTGGCTTTCCATAATGAGTCCAGCCCATTACCGAAGACTGCTTCTGCTTCTGCTTCTGCTGCTGAGGATACGTCGGTGCCGAATGCTGAACCGACAAAACTGGGGTAGCCCTCCTAGGAACTCCAATGGTCAATACCCTAGCTGTCGGAGCTGGTACTGATGACTGGAATATCTGTCCAAGAGATCTCTTCCTCCCTCCGGCTCGATCTACTATCCTCTGATAATTATATTCTTGCCTCTTTGCTGCTCGCAAGACGGCATCAAACGTTTGATGCTCAAACTGCTCCACTGATATAATGATCTCTAAGTGAAGCCCCTGCTAGAATCGCTGGGCTCGGTCCAATTCGGTTGCCACGAAGGCGGGAGAAAATCGACTAAATCTAGAAAACTCGGTCGTTTATCGAACAACCATCCTTCCCATCTGCTTGAGATTAGTGAATCTTGTCTGTAGATCATACGGAGCTACTGCGTCGAAATACTTCGTCTGGAACTTGTCGCTGAATACCCTCCATAAAATAGTTGTCGCTAATCCAACTGCTAACATCGCCCACCAAGTGCGGGCTAAGTCCAATAATTGTAGGCGCACAACAACCACCTTCTCTCCCTCGAGAATCCTGGCTACCTCTAGGATAACTTCTATATCCTGAAGCCACACATCAGCAGCGATAACATCTTCAGTGCTATCAAAGAAAGGAGGGTTCAAGTGCTTGAAACTGTTGGACGCATTATTCTCTTGGTAAACAACTCTGCCTATAGCATCTTGTACTGCTTGGTGCAGGGCATCGCCTTGACGATCTTGTGATGTAAGCAATTCCCAGATGAGTCCCACCAGGGTTCCATTATTAGGCTCTGCAGGCTGGATGGGTTAAACTAGGGTGTCACGCCCTGCTCCCGTAGGAGCGATCATCCTCGCTAAGGCATGATGCCGCACGGGGCTAGGTTGCGCCCGTACAAGGCCAAGTCCAGAAACGGTCGATTTGAGCTAGGTCACAGAGTCGCACAGAGTGTCCCCATTGCAGCGGAAAGTAAATAAGCACAAGTAGAAGCGAATTCAAACTCTTTATTGATATTCAAGAAGTTTACAAGCGGCGCTAGGCTGATATTACAAGTCGCTCAAGCTCTCTCTCTCTGAAACATTAAAGGCGTACTAAGTGGCTTACAAGATGGAATGATTCCTGGCAATGTTCCAATACATTATGTCTGCAATGCTCCAAGGCTCGAGAGATAGCTCCGTACCTTAGCACGTTCGAGGGAAGCTCCGCACCCGCCGACGTTTCCGGCTTCTTGCAAGCAGACTGAGGGGTTATCAGTACATTATTATGCACTGGTGGGGAGGCTACCTCGACCACAATGCTATCATTACTAAACACGTTATATTTACTTTTGTGCATCGTCCATCATTCATTGTCTTTCTAATCTTGTCTTAGGATCATTTTTATAGAATATCTCATAGCCTATCTCGTGTTGCCGAATACAAGTGTCGCATGGTAATACATGCACGACTAACCCATACTTACCGTCTGGTCTTCCCTATCCAAAGTAAACCAAGTTAGTCACAAATTCATGTGTAATAACGTAACGTGATTCTTGGAAACATTCAATATCAAGGGCGTGTCCCTGCCACGGGTCCTAGCACGTCGTAGGCAAGTTCTCTAACTCATTCTGTATGAATTATTCTTTATTCACTTGGTATGTTACATTGCAAGCATGTTCAGGATGTTATATTTCGAGCATGTTCAGGAGGCACTTGTTCATTTTACTTAGACTACTTTGATTTTAATGCAAGGACTTGCACGTGGGTAGCCACCAGCAAAGCCCACTTAATCTATATGCACCGGTCGCTGGCATCACAAGCTATTTGGACATATCCCCTTGGTATTTTTCAACTTAGCGTAGGGTGATGGCTGGTACACCCTGTTAAGTCTCTTGAATATACCCTGCACTTACGTCTCCTGGTGCCCAAGCCCGCACCCAGGCAGCCCGTAAGCCTCATTTTGATTCCGCCTAGGTCGGCCACGGTTTCCTCCCATCGCCCGTGCCGCAGAATCCTTCCTCATGACGGCCACGGTATTCCCCCCATCGCCCGTGCCGTTTGTCCATGACCATTTCATATTGTCTTGTCATTTTAACTTAACGGCTATCTCCGAGCCGTAGGCTAACCCTTAGCCATAATGCGTTGTCGACCAGGTTGGCGTCCGTACAGCACGGGTAGCGAGCCCCGTTGTACGTGCCCGTCACACCTATCGCTAACTATTCTTTTCTTTCTTATCTTTCATGTATTCTTTCATTCATTTCTTTCTTTCACTTGTTCGTTCGTTCATAGATTCATTCATGTATTCATTCATTCTTTCGTTGATTCATTCATTCACGTATTATGCAACTCCCAGTGTGGGAGTCGCCTTGGCGACCCATCGGTCCTATAGCCTTTCATTGTTGCTATACTCTACTCGGAACGACTATATTGATAGTCTTCCCGTTTCATTATTGTAACCCATTCATTGTTTCATTGTTGGCCGCATAAGGAACATAAACGTAAGCTTGTGCCTTAGCACGAGCGTGGAGCACGGTACGAGAGTTCACATTTTTCAAGTTCCTTTCCGTATTCTATACAAGCATACAAGATGGGTTTATTCCCTTAGCTAGGTGCGTTGTCATTTATTAGCATGCACGGGGTTATCGCCTAGCGATTCTCGTGATAGTGTTCGTATTGTTATGTGTCTAGGCTAAGCAAAGACGGGTTCATCGGAGCCACCCACCTTAGCGATGTTCGCATCGGCCGAACGATACTCTGAGCGCGCCTTTGAAAGTCTAAGTCTGGATTCATCTTCGGCGGGCCAATGTAAGCCTTGCATCGATTCTTCTTCAGGTCGATGCCAACTCTTCGGGTCGACGGCTCGTTTGAGTCGTTGCACTTGCCGTTTGAATCGGAGTTCCGCTAGGGCGGAGCGGGTCATTACATAATACACCACTCAAAATAAGTCTCGTCCTCGAGACTTCCTGAGTGCAGGTCATCTTACCATTCCTTAACTCGTGTCGTCGTGTTTCTTAGACAATCCCTATCGAATGGCTTTACCATTCGATGGCATCAAACTGTACTCGATACCTTTCCAAGTTCCGTGTCGCATATGTTCGGTCGATTTTCACTGAATAACTTTTCATTTATTTTAGAGTTGATGGCACTTATCAATTCAAGTGTTTCTTCGACTTGGTTGCTTTTTTCTTCGCATCATGGGACTGTAATCGTCGCATGAGGCACGTTGTAATTCTTTAAATGCGAGGGTCGTAGGCTGAGGCAAACTCACTTTCGTTTATTTCGGTCATCGAGATGAATCGATTCGCTTTTCAAGCATTCTTGTCCACGAAATCAGTATGATTCCTTCTTAGTGGGGTCGGCCAAGTCTAAGTAATTTTCGTCCGATTCAAGACTAAGTATTGCACTATCGTCGAGCATATCTTCCTATCAATGGTCTCAATTCGTTATCCCAACTTTTACTTTTACGATATCGATTCCATATCATTCGCTTGTTTAGGGCCAAATCTTGGTGTCGTTCACGCACACTCCGCTCACACGTTCTTCGATTCCGAGCCACGCTCGTACTAGTATCATTCCTTTCTTTTAACATGATTCCAATCCCCGATACTTTCTATTCATCAAGTCTTGTTTGGAATTCAACGTGTCACTTGGTTGGATCGTGCACGTATTCCAGGCGTCCCCAAAATATATACATTTACCAAACCGCGTGATAGAGAATTCATCATTTTCACTCGAATTGCATCGTGCACATACTCCGGCGTCCCTGAAATATATGCATGTCAGCCGAATCTCGTGAGCAGGGCTTCCTATATTCGTGATCCATGCTATCCATCCATGCTAATCCTCAAGATCAATCTTTCGATTGCTAACACTTTAAACAGGGCGTCTCGCCTAACCGCTAGGCTATTTCTTTTCGAGGCTAAGTCAATGTCAGGATTGGAATCATAGTTCCCCAATAATAATGCCAACACTGACCCCAATCCTATGGTCAAACCAAAGTCGGTAGTACGGGGGGTTTTCTACCTAAGCTCGCGTCACTCAGATTTCTAAACATCGAGCACGATCACCTATTCGCATCAATGTATTTGTTGCGCATATTCGAATTCATTCAAATCACCTAATCGATATACTTTACATATCTATTCTAACCAATTCATGTATTCGATCACGAGGTCATCCAGCTCGATAATACATTGCGTCCCAATCTCACACGAGTCTGATCATCTACGGTGGTTCATGAATCACCATGCAACACTCCCGCGGAATAATCATTCTCATCGGGGCGTAACTCTTGTTTGAGTTTAGACTAACTCATTCTCGATATGCGGATTGGACCTACTCAATCCTCAAGTTTAATCATCAAACACACTGATTCATTCTCGAGTTTCCCTTCGCATCAAACCACAAGTCGAAGCAATCAAATTGCCACGCCATCCAAGTTCAATCACTCCCGCTGTATGAATCACCATATCAGCGCTCACGTGGAGTGATCATCCTAATCCGACGTGACGCATGTGCGAGGCTGGAGTTGCGCTCGCATAAGACAAGAACGTCAACATTGTGGTTGTCAACGACGAAAATCCAAGCATTCTAATTTTCATCCAAGCCAAATCAATTCGACAGTCTGACCTTCATGCGTTCAACTAGAAAATCCTTGAGCCAAGTCTATCTTTTTCTCGACACATTTTTAACATCCCAATTATAGAATCCAACGAAACAATGACATTTGCATGATCCTCATTCGCCGAGTCAGAGTACCCCCGAGTTATCGCATATCGATCTTTAATACGCCTCAATACCATCGACGATATGCGTAACCTGACGATCTTCCTTTGCAACCGATTTTGAGTCGTGCGTTGATGCTGTTGTCCGAGTTGGATATTCCACAATTTTATTTAGTATTCAAGTCCAAGTTCAACGGCTTTTCCTCAAGCTAGTTTCAAGATCGTTGCTCAAACTCAAGTCATAATTTATTTGAATCAATCCGAAATCGTACGCACGATCCTCTAAGTTTCCTCGATCAAGACCATTTATTTTCATTCATTGTTCCGAACTATTTTCTAATTCGCGTTGCCCATTGGCAAGTTGTCCAGCGATATCTCGTTCGGGACTTTTGAAGTCACGGCCAACTAAGCATGACACGTTCTAAGGCTTTGCACGATCGTATCGCTTGCCGACATACTCGTACGATTCGTAAATCCTTTAGTCTCGCTCGAACAATTTCTATGATATCCATACACCACTCAGGGTTCGAGCCACTCGACAAGTCGTCGACACTTATTCTTATTCTTCTCCGAACCTATCACATACACCACCCAGATTCAAGCCATACGATCTAGTCCTCAATCACATTCGTGTCATGCGTTAAGACATCCTTCAGATTCGTTCGATGAATCTCTAGCGTAATCGCTCACGTCGCCTCGACGTACTAAGTCGTTCGCACTAATCCTCAAAATCCAAACCAATCTTTTGGGTACGCCTAAGCGTTAACTCGATAGCGTTCCTATCGATAGACACTCAAAGTGTATCTCCGTTCTCGATCGAGCGATACTTGATATCGCTCACAACCCGATTGTACCCAAAAGTCGAGGTGCACGACACGCGGCACAACATAACCAGAAGGCCGTGTGTATAGCTATCCCGTGCGGACCATATTTGAGTTTGCACGCTCACTTATTCTAGCTCGAGCGATAATCGATCTCACTCGCAACTTAGCCAAAAGGCTGCGTGCATAACCATCCCGTTCGAAATATCCTTTGGTCTCGTGTACTCGTCCGCTATTGTCAGCGTAAGCTTATTCAAGCACGCACTGCGTTTGCTAACTCTTACACCCCGTTAACCCACCTTAGCGATGTTCGCATCGACCGAGCGATACTCCGAGCGCACCTTTGAAAGTCTAAGTCTGGATACCAATCTGTCATGCCCCGCTCCCGTAGGAGCGATCGTCCTCGCTAACTCTTAGCATCGGTTCCTTCCAACTCAAGTTCGTCGTGGTGGCACAAAGGCCTTCGCTTATCGATCCCGTCCAACCGAGTACCCGTATGAGCTTTTGAAAATATTTAGACTTATTGTATGGAATATCCTAAGGCACAACGAGAGAGAGCGTACCCTTCTTTTGTTTCCAACCGAGCTTTGAAAATTGAGAAAATTGAAATGAAGTCCAAGGACATAAAGCCGTGCTCTGATACCAATCTGTCACGCCCCGCTTCCGTAGGAGTGATCGTCCTCGCTAAGGCGTGATGCCGCACGGGGCTAGGTTGCGCCCGTGCAAGGCCAAGTCCAGAAACGGCCGATTTGAGCTAGGCCACAGAGTCGCACAGAGTGTCCCCATTGCAGCAGAAAGTAAATAAGCACAAGTAGAAGCGAATTCGAACTCTTTATTGATATTCAAGAAGTTTACAAGCGGTGCTAGGCCGATATTACAAGTCGCTCAAGCTCTCTCTCTCTGAAATATAAAAGGCGTGCCAAGTGGCTTACAAGATGGAATGATTCATGGCGATGTTCCAATACATTATGTCCTGTATATGGTGCTCCAGCTTCTTGCAACTCTCCAAGGCTCGAGAGATAGCTCCGCGCCTTAGCACGTTCGAGGGAAGCTCTGCACCCGCCGACGTTTCCTGCTTCCTGCAAGCAGACTGAGGGGTTATCAGTACATTGTTATGCACTGGTGGGGAGGCTACCTCGCCCACAATGCTATCATTACCAAACACGTTATATTTACTTTTGTGCACCGTCTATCATTCATTGTCTTTCTAATCTTGCCTTAGGATCATTTTCATGGCATATCTCATAGCCTATCTCGTGTCGCCGGATACAAGTGTCGCATGGAAATACATGTACGACTTACCCATACTTACCGTCCGGCCTTTCCTATCCAAAGTAAACCAAGTTAGTCAATAATTCATGTGTAATAACGTAACGTGATTCTTGGAAACATTCAATATCAAGGGCATGTCCCTGCCACGGGTCCTAGCACGTCGTAGGCACGTTCTCTAACTCATTCTGTATGAATTACTCTTTATTCACTTGGTATGTTACATTGCAAGCATGTTCAGGGTATTATATTTCAAGCATGTTCAAGAGGCACTTGTTCATTTTACTTAGACTACTTTGATTTCAATACAAGAACTTGCACGTGGATAACCACCAGCAAAGCCCACTTAATCTATATGCACCGGTCGCTGGCATCACAAGCCATTTGGACATATCCCCTTGGTATTTCTCAACTTAGCGTAGGGTGATGGCTGGTACAACCCGTTAAGTCTCTTGAATATACCCTGCACTTACGTCTTCTGGTGTCCAAGCCCGTATCTAGGCAGCCCGTAAGTCCCGTTTTGATTCCGCCTAGGCCGGCCACGGTTTTCCCCCCATCGCCCGTGCCGCAGAATCCTTCCTTATGACGGCCACGGTATTCCTCCCCATCGCCCGTGCCGTTTGTCCACGACCATTTCGTATTGTCTTGTCATTTTAACTTAACGGCTATCTCCGAGCCGTAGGCTAACCCTTAGCCATAATGCGTTATCGACCAGGTTGGCGTCCGTGCAGCGCGGGTAGCGAGCCCCGTTGCACGTGCCCGTCACACCTGTCGCTAACCATTATTTTCTTTCTTATCTTTCATGTATTCTTTCTTTCACTTGTTCGTTCGTTCATAGATTCATTCATGTATTCATTCATTCCTACGTTGATTCATTCATTCACGCATTATGCAACTCCCAGTATGGGAGTCGCCTTGGCGACCCATCGGTCCCATAGCCTTTCAATGTTGCTATACTCTACTCGGAATGACTATATTGATAGTCTTCCTATTTCATTGTTGTAATCCATTCATTGTTTCATTGTTGGCCGTATAAGGAACATAAACGTAAGCTTGTGCCTTAGCACGAGCGTGGAGCGGGGTACGAGAGTTCACATTTTTCAAGTTCCTTTCCATATTCTATACAAGCATACAAGATGGGATTATTCCCTTAGCTAGGTGCATTGAGTCATTTATTAGCATGTGTGGGGTTATCGTCTAGCGATTCTCGTGATAGTGTTCGTATTGTAATGTGTCTAGGCTAAGCAAAGACGGGTTCATCGGAGCCATCCACCTTAGCGATGTTTGTATCGGCCGAGCGATACTTCGAGCGCGCCTTTGAAAGTCTAAGTCTGGATTCATCTTCGGCGGGCCAATGTAAGCCTTGTATTGATTCTTCTACAGGTCGATGCCAACTCTTCGGTTCGACGGCTCGTTTGAGTCGTTGCACTTGCCGTTTGAATCGGCGTTCCGCTAGGGCGGAGCGGGTCATTACATAGGGTCTTTGGATCCCCGGAATGCATGACTCGGGAGGCTGCTCCAGAGTGTTGGGCTTGATCCCCAAGTTGCTGTTGGTTCACTGGAGGTGCTCCACCTCGCTGATCGGTAGGACCAGGAACTATGTTGTAATGCCCCAGTCCCAAAATACATATAACCGAGTACGTAGACATGCCAGCTGTATACATACGAAGTATAGGGCCTTGTATGTATACATAAACTGTAAAACGCAGTAATCCAAGACAAATTAAATCTCATCCACAATGAAAAGAATAATAATATAAAAATCAACTTGAATATTCATGATACAATCGTTGTGCGGAGACAAAGTCCACTACCAACTATCTCAATGAAAGAATTGTACAAGAATCGAAAAATGGCAAGACGAACCAAGCGCAATTACCTTCGAAGTAATGGAGAGAATCACGGCCTTGGCTAGAATACCTGTGGAAGACATGAACACACACCTAGGGAAGAACCAGGTCCTCAGACGGACGTAGCAAGATACAGGAAGAATAAGCTAATATGAACTGTCAGAATAATAAAATAATATATAAAAGACTATTCTAGACACAAATATGCAAAAGAGATTCTAACCGCCTAATGTGCAATTTAGAGGACAACTTTCATGCACATGGGTGGGATTTTAGGCTATGTGTACGTAACTGGCAACCAGCCATCTGTATCCGGCCGTAACGTCCAAAACATCAGAGGGTATCTGCAAATATATTGCTACAGTTCCATCCGGAGACTGTGGTTTACCTGTTTGGATTCCCATACGCACTAGCTACTGTCCTCCCCCAATATTTCCCACACTGTCCAAGTCATGTCCATAACCCATCCAGTTTTGTAACTGCTTGAGTCTCTAAAACCCTAGTCATAACAGTTACGAACAACTACCATCACACGACTTTAGAGGTAGCTAGTCAATAAGTCGTGCCCCTAGCAAAATGTCTCAAACCATGTAGTGTGTGTGTCATGGCCAAGGAGATATAAGGATATCCTCCAATAAGAAGGTAGTCCGCTAACACTAAGTCAACATGCATAAAATAAAGTAACGACTAATAAAGTCGCTTGCACCCAAGTGTGGCTTGGACGCGCAGTTTATAACAAAGGAAACTAACAATATGAAACAAAGTAAATAATGCAAAAAATAAATAATTTGACAGTTAATTAGCAAGGTATACTTGCCTGTTGCGACGCCTGGTGTGCTGCCTGGTGTGTTACAATAAAGGTGGCACAAGATCGACTTTAGTGTTACAACTATACAAGGGAGCCTCTGATGGTGGCACGGACGGTTTCACTTGGTCCAGAAGGGTCGAATTAGTTGGGGTTGACAGGATGTTGTAAAGAATTTGTAAGAGAATATGATAAAGGGGATTAATCATGGATTGGAGGATAAGCAAAGGAAATTAGATAAATATATATATATACGATTTCTTTTAAAAAATATTTATAATACTTAAAATTATTTACTAGCCAAAATATATTTTCGGATAAATAGAAGTCACCTTAGGCTAAGACCTTAAGTTTTTGTCAAAACACTATTTTTAAGTTTGAAATCTATATATTAAAAAAAATTACTTTTAAATACTTGAATATTTTAGCAAATTTTAAAAGTACATTCTTTTAGACAAGACATTTTAATAGCTTATTATAATCTAGAGAATAATAAAAAAAACTCTAGCTTGTAAAATATGGTTTAGACGGAAACTATATTTCATAAGTTAAAATTTATTTTAGATAAATATTTGAGGAATATTACTAAATGATTTAAACCAAGAACTATGGTTGTGCCAAATATATACATATATATATATTTTTTTTTCGAGAAGAATATTTTACTGTGTATAAATAACTTTGAAATTAGCTAGAAATATTTTTACAATTTTTAAAATCATAATAATAAGGCAAATGATAATATTAACAAAAACACAAAATAATAGTAATACTAATAATGATAATAATAATTTGACAAATAAATAAATAAATAAATAAATAAATAACAATAATAATAATAATATTAATAATAACTATATATACAGATACTAGACTGTTATTGTCTTCCCAAATAAATATAATAATTATAATAATAATAATAATAATAATAATAATAATAATAATAATAATAAAACAAAGTTTATAATAATAATAATATTAATAATAATAATACTTATAACTGATACTAAAAAGAAGAGAACATTTAATAAAAATACAAAACAAAAGTACAAAACAAAAATACAAAACAAAAGAATAAAAGACAAAAATACAAAAAAAAATACAAAACAAAAATATCCAATCCACAGTTCCTTGTTTAGAAAGAGGGAAGAGAGAGTGAGGAAAACAAAGGGAAGGAGGGAATCGGGAAGAGCGGACACGGGGCGACGATAGGAGCGGAGCTGGCGGAGGCGCGGACGCTGTGGCGCCTGCGGAGGAGGCATACGCGCTTGCGGGGCGGAGGCGCAGACGCTGTGGCGACGGTTGGGTGCGATTGGAAGAGAGAGGGAATCGGTGCTCGACGGAGCTCTGGCGGAGAGGTGACAACGTGGGGCGACGAGAAGGGGAAGGGAACGGTCGGGCGATGGAGGAGGAAGAGAATAAGAGGCGGCAGAGGACTTGGAACGGGGTCGGACCTGGCGTCGACGAGGCATGAGCTGCCGTCGGTCGGACACGGTGGAGGACGGGCTCGCCGACATCGACAGGGAAGGTGCTTCCATTTATCGCGGCGCAGCCATAGTTTGGCCAACGCATGCGCGGTGCTAGCCGGGCACGACCAGGGCGGTGCACGAGTTGTTGACTATGGGGAACTGCCAATGGGTCGCCGGTCGTGCGCAGAGGAGGAAAGGTCGGTGGCGCGGGACATGGCCTGTAGCGGCGGCAACGGGCGCTTCCGGTCGGAGGAAGGTGTTTTGGGTTTTTCCCTTGTTCTTTTATCTGGATGTGGTTTCGATAATGGGTTTTAGGGCGGCACCGTTGGTGGCGGGTGGTGTTGGGTTATGGTGGTGTAGGCGATGGTGTGGTACGGGATTTTGGTCGTCGGAACAGATGGTCGGACGATGGCTAGGCAAAAAAGGAGTGACCTGGGGGTCGAGCGTGGGCCGAGGCCTAGGGAATTAAGGTTCCGACGATGGAGGCAGTTTTGTTGCCCAGGGAGGGTCGTGATGGTCGAAGATGGTAGTGGCGGTGAGGAGTTGGGGATGCGTTTGGCGGTCGTCCTTGATGACGGTGGCGGAGCGGGAATAGGTCGGTTGGTTGTGGCGTTGGACGCGGTGGACGGGGTTTTGGCCGGGACTGAGATGCGGATGGAGATAACAGTAGTAGCTGTGCTGGTGGTTTGATGGTTGTGGCTGGGTCGACAAGGCAGGGTTATGGTTAGGATTTTGATGAATCGTGTCGGGGTTGTCGACACGAAGGAATAAATGTATTTGTAAAGGATGGAATAAGAATTGGACGAGGAACACGGACACGATGCACGCACGTTTGGTTGTGGAGTTTGTGGAGGAATAATGTGGAGAAAATAATATGGAGGAGTACCTGCCCATTTATAGGATGTGGAAATTCCCAGTTGGATAAGGATTAAGAGTAGTTTAAACCCAATTAGATAATTAGCTACTAATAAATTTAAATCCAAATTCAAATCCAAATCCAATCCAAATCCGATTTAAATCCAATTAAATTCCAACATTTAGCTTAAAATTAGATTAGGTAAATCAAATTTCAAAATATAGATATTATATTAACTATTTAAATAAATCCGTAGAATCAAATCAATATTTAAATCGCCATAATAATTCAAAAATATATTTTCCAAAAATACCTATAATCTTAATTTTGAAAATAATAAATATTATTAAAAATAACTAATAAAATATTTATGAAATATGTATGTATGTACAAAGAATATTATTTACTATTATTAACTGTATAAACCAAAGGCTTTTTATAAATAAATTTATAAACGTAAAAATTTTGATACGATAACTTAAAATAATTATTATATATATTATTTTGAAACGATAAAAATAGAAAAATATTTTTTAAAAAAAGATGTATGCTCGCACATATTCGCACTCGTCGAGCAATTTCAAAAATCGAAATTTCGCGCGTGACGTACAATACGACTATGTGACGTACAATACAAAATTTTAAATCAGTACAAAAAATGTTTAAAAAATACAGTAAAAATTTAGGGGTTTTACATCCTACCCAACTTATAAGAATTTCGTCATCGAAATTAAGAATTCACGGGGGGGGGGGGGGGGGGGGGGTGGTAAGAGGGCACAAAACAATTTACAATGGTCAACGAAAGATGCATTAGGAAATCTCGATTTCAATAACGGCAAGGGTAATCATGGGTTAACACAAGAAGGAAAAATAAGTGGCGGTTAAAGTTAGAATATGCAATAAAGGTTAGAGAGAATGGATTTAAATACCTAGAAGGTATGATTTGAGAGTAGGTTGAGGGTCATAGGTAATAGGGTAGCTAGAGGAATTTCTAGTCCCATGCCTCCGTCCTTCTAAAATAGGTAGAGACGAAAGCAATGGGGTGTTAAATGACGATTTTAGCGAATACGAATACGTGATTCAAAGGCGACCGTATAATTTCAAAAGGAGTTGCCAAGGCAGTCGCGGATGGGACTCTAGGGGGCAAGTTTAGCTATGTCCCCATCCACGTAGAACGATAGATATAAGCGAACAAAAGTACACTAGGTTGATCAGACCATCATGTACCGGTTCTGAGTAGACAATACGTTAGTGGATGCATCCAATAACATATGTCATGAACAAGCTTGATAAAGAATTTAGCTTGCAAAAACTAGGCTACATTAGCATCATTAGTTTATATAGTAAAAATATAGGCACGATGGTAGATGAATAAAAACAAATATGAATAGTCTAAGAGTCATAAGGATCTAAGTCTTATTTATTCCTATACCATCATTCTATGATTTTTTTGACCAAGGATTGTTTGACAAAATGGGTTGATTTCTTCTAGTCTCTAGGGTCTAGATAATACTATTGGTATTCTCTCAATGGTCAAGGGTGTATCAGGTCGTGGGGTATTCTACCCAACTTAAAGAATTAAGCTAAGGGTGTTTGGGACATCTAACTAGTAGGGTCAATCTTTAGCAAGCACGAAGGGAAGATAAGAATAATGATAGGAGGAATCAAGAAAGATGCAATCGATGAGTCGAACTGTAGTTCAAATATGGAATCGAGGAAGGAGGTCAAGTATGTGGATGAGATCCTAGACTTCTAATCCTATTCGTAGGCTTGCTTGGTACGGTAAAGTAACCAAACAATTTATCTTGACCTGCATGGGCCACCACAAAAACATGTAACGCTCCAGTCCCAAAATACGTAGGACCGAGTACGTAGACATGCCAGCTGTATACATACGAAGTACAGGGCCTTGTATGTATACATAAGTTGTAAAATGCAGTAATCTAAGACAAACTAAATCTCATCCACAATAAAAAGAATAATAATATAAAAATCAACTTGAATATTCATGATACAATCGTTGGGCGGAGACAAAGTCCACTACCAACTATCTCAATGAAAGAAATGTACAAGAATTGAAAAATAGCAAGACGAACCAAGCGCAATTGTCTTCGAAGTAATGGAGAGAATCACGACCTTGGCTAGAATACCTGCGGAAGACATGAACACACACCTGGGGAAGAACCAGGTCCTCAGACGGCCGTAGCAAGATACATGAAAAATAAGCTAATATAAACTGTCAGAATAATAAAATAATATATAAAAGACTATTCTAGACACAAATATGCAAAGGATATTCTAACCGCCTAATGTACAATTTAGAGGACAACTTTCATGCGCATGGGTGGGATTTTAGGCTATATGTACGTAACTGGCATCCAGTCATCTGTATCCGGCCGTAATGTCCAAAATATCAGAGGGTATCTGCAAATATATCGCCATAGTTCCATCCGGAGACTGTGGTTTACCTGTTTGGATTCCCATACGCACTAGCGACTGTCCTCCCCCAATATTTCCCATACTGTCCATGTCATGTCCATAACCCGTCCAGTTTTGTAACTGCTTGAGTCTCTAAAACCCTAGTCATAACAGTTACGAATAACTACCGTCACACGACTTTAGAGATAGCTAGTCAATAAGTCGTGCCCCTAGCAAAATGTCTCAAACCGTGTAGTGTGTGTGTCATGGCCAAGGAGATATAATGATATCCTCCAATAAGAAGGTAGTCCGCTAACACTAAGTCAACATGCATAAAATAAAGTAACGACTAATAAAGTCGCTTGCACCCAAGTGTGGCTTGGACGCACAGTTTATAACAAAGGAAACTAACAATATGAAACAAAGTAAATAATACAGAAAATAAATAATTTGACAGTTAATTAGCAAGGTATACTTGCCTGTTGCGACGCCTGGTGAGTTGCCTGGTGTGTTACAATAAAGGTGGCACAAGATCGATTTTGGTGTTACAACTATGCAAGGGAGCCTCTGATGGTGGCACGGACGGTTCCATTGGGTCCAAAAGGGTCGAATTAGTTGGGGTTGACAGGATGTTGTACAGAATTGGTAAGGGAATAGGATAAAGTGGATTAGTCATGGATTGGAGGATAAGCAAAGGAAATTAAATATATATATATATATATATATATATATATATATATATATATATATATATATATATATATATATATATATATATTATATATATATATATGATTTCATTTAAAAAATATTTATAATACTTAAAATTATTTCATAGCCAAAATATATTTTCGGATAAATAGAAGTCACCTTAGGCTAAGACCTTAAGTTTTTGTCAAAACACTATTTATAACTTTAAAATCTATATATTAATAAAAAATTACTTTTAAAAGTACATTCTTTTAGACAAGATATTTTAATAGCCTAGTATAATCTAGAGAATAATAAAAAAAAACTCTAGCTTGTAAAATATGGTTTAGACGGAAACTATATTTCATAAGTTAAAATTTATTTTAGATAAAATTTTGAGGAATATCACTAAATGATTTAAACCAAGAACTATGGTTGTGCCAAATATATACATATATAATCGAGAAGAATATTTTACTGTGTATAAATAACTTTGAAATTAGCTAGAAATATTTTTACAATTTCTAAAATCGTAATAATAAGGCAAATGATAATATTAACAAAAACAAAAAATAATAGTAATACTAGTAATGATAATTATAGTTTGACAAATAAATAAATAAATAACAATAATAATATTAATAATAACTATATATACAGATACTAGACTGTTGTTGTCTTCCCAAATAAATTAATAATAATAATAATAATAATAATAATAATAATAAAACAAAGTTTATTATAATAATAATAATAATATTAATAATAATACTTATAACTGATACTAAAAAGAAGAGAACATTTAATAAAAGTACAAAACAAAAATACAAAACAAAAGAATACAAAACAAAAATACAAAACAAAAATACAAAACAAAAATATCCAATCCACAATTCCTTTTTAGAAAGAGGGGAGAGAGAGTTAGAAGAACTGAGGGAATGAGGGAATCGGGAAGAGCGAACACGGGGCGGCGATCGGAGCGGAGCGGGCGGAGGCGCGGAGGCTGCGGCGCCTGCGGAGGAGGCGTACGCGCTCGCGGGGTGGAGGCGCAGACGCTGTGGCGGCGGTTGGGTACGGTTTGAAGAAAGGGAAAATCGGGGCTCGGCGGAGCTCTGGCGGAGAGGTGACGACGCGGGGCGGCGAGAAAGGGAAGGGAACGGTCGGGCGGTGGAGGAGGAAGAGAAGAAGAGGCGACGGAGGACTTGGAGCGGGGTCGGGCCTGGGGTCGACGAGGCACGTGCTGCCGGCGGCCGGACACGGTGGAGGACGGGCTCGCCGACATCGACGGAGAAGGTGCTTCCGTTTATGGCGGCGCAACCAGAGTTTGGCCAACGCATGCGCGGTGCTAGCCGGGCACGACCAGGGTGGTGCACGAGTTGTTAACTATGGGGAGCTGCCAATGGGTCGCCGGTCGTGCGCAGAGGAGGAAAGGTCGGTAGCGCGGGACATGGCATAGAGCGGTGGAAACGGACGCTTCCGGTCGGAGGAAGGTGAGTTGGGTTTTTCCCATGTTCTTTTCTCTGGATGTGGTTTCGATGATGGGTTTTAGGGCAGCGCCGTTGGTGGCGGGTGGTGTTGGGTTATGGTAGTGTAGGCGGTGGTGTGGTACGGGATTTTGGTCGTCGGAACAGATGGTCGGACGATGGCTAGGCAAAAAGGAAGTGACCTGGGGGTCGAGCGTGGGCCGAGGCCTAGGGAATTAGGATTCTGACGATGGAGGCGGTTGTGATGCCCGGGGGGGTCGTGATGGTCGAAGATGGTAGTGGCGGTGAGGAGTTGGGGATGCGTTTGGCGATCGTCGTTGATGACGGTGGCGGAGCGGGAATAGGTCGGTTGGTTGTGGCGTTGGATGCGGTGGACGGGGTTTTGGCCGGGACTGAGATGCGGGTGGAGATGACAGTAGTAGCTGTGGTGGTGGTTTGATGGTTGTGGCTAGGTCGACAAGGCAGGGTTAGGGTTAAGATTTTAATGAATCGTGTCAGGGTTGTCGACACGAAGGAATAAATGTATTTGTAAAGGATGGAATAAGAATTGGACGGGGAACACGGACGCGATACACGCACGTTTGGTTGTGGAGTTTGTGGAGGAATAATTTGGAGAAAATAATGTGGAGGAGTACCTGCCTATTTATAGGATGTGGAAATTTCCAGTTGGATAAGGATTAAGAGTAGTTTAAACCCAATTAGATAATTAGCTACTAATAAATTTAAATCCAAATTCAAATCCAAATCCAAATCCAATCCAAATCCGATTTAAATCCAATTAAATTCCAACCTTTAGCTTAAAATTAGATAAGGTAAATCAAATTTCAAAATATAGATATTATTTTAACTATTTAAATAAATCCATAAAATCAAATCAATATTTAAATCGCCATAATAATTCAAAAATATATTTTCCAAAAATACCTATAATATTAATTTTGAAAATAATAAATATTATTAAAAATAAAATAATAAAATATTTATGAAATATATATGTATGTACAAAGAATATTATTTACTATTAATAACTGTATAAACCAAAGGCTTTTTATATATAAATTTATAAACTTGAAAATTTTGATACGATAGCTAAAAATAATTAATATATATATTATTTTGAAATGATACAAATAGAAAAATGTTTTTTTTAAAAATATGTACGCTCGCACATATTCGCACTCGTCGAGCAATTTCGAAAATCGAAATTTCGTGCGTGACGTACAATACGACTATGCGACGTACAATACAAAATTTAAATCAGTACCAAAATTTTTTAAAAAAATTCAGTAGAAATTTAGTGGTTTTACATATGTTACTGAAGAAATGACGTGAGAAACAATAACGAAGGATCGGGATAGATCAGGGATATAAACATGTGATCTGGCCAAGATTTCAGAAAGATTGGAATGCATGAGTAGAGATCAAGGGCGAATGCTGATTGAGACATCTATTCGGTAAAATCCTCACATATCTTGATTTACAAGACTTGCATGCGCTACCACTTAAACCGTGTCACGTCCCAGAACTAGAATACTGGAGAGCGGGGGACATACACAGCCAGCTATGTATATTGAAGTGCAACCCACCTCACAATATGGTTATGGCTATCTAGATGCATGAGGGTTTATCTACAGGCCATCAGTCTCTTAAGATCAAGAATAAGCCTAGTGTTTCAATCTCAAGCAAGTAAATACATGTTACAAGATGGTAGATCATCAGACATAAAAAGTAAGGCATCCCAAATATAACATAATCAGATGATCATGAAGCTAGTCATACAAAATACGAAGACTAACAAGAGTTTCAGTCATACATGATCAACCCTAGGATTTGTTAATCATGTTACAGCCCGTAGGCAGACAGTAAGTAGAGTATACAACACGAGCTAACACTTGTTCGACGGCTAAACGCCTCTAAAGAATAATTTTACAATTAGAGTGAGATAGCAAAATTAACCCACTCGTTGCCAGGATTTCTTCTAGTGTTCACCATCTGACTGGAAGGCTGGAAGATCCTCGGGAGCTACTCCAAAATCTGGCCATACAAAACCAGCTGTGTCAGACCCCAGAAAGAGCAAGTGCCAAAAGGGAGGCATCACTTAAGAACTAAAAGCAGCATGTCAAAACATAAATAAGAATAATAACAAGAAGACATGAAATGTAAATAAGGCAACAAATAACGAGAGGACGAGGAAATATTTCGGAAGCCATGTTACAATCCTTAAACCAAACAAGGACCGGGGTTGTAACCCTTCGCCTGAACAGAACCAGGTCTCTAGCCATTTAATGCTAAGAGTAAAGCGTAAACAAGCATGTCCTGAGATAGCCATGTACTAGATCTAGACAAGACTAGACCAGACTCCATCCATCAATCATGGCCAAGCAATGAGTACGGATTGATACTTTAACTAACTAGGGTTATCACAAGCCTAGTTACTAACAAGATGCATTGAGATGTTCCAACATCCATAAGCCCTGCAGACTTAATCCAGGTTATCCAGTTGCAAGTTGAGAGAGTTAGATTAGGTGACTTTGGGGTACAACACATGACAGTATGCTGAAATGTGCCCTACTCGACGACAGGCTACAAGTCCAATTAAAGCGCCGAGATAACGGAACTGCCTGTAGCTGGGAAATCTCTTCATGAACTACTTGATCAATCTAGTCATTATCCTAGTCAGATTCAGTATGAATCCCTGACCGTGGTAACCAGGAAATCATGTCCTAGACATGATGTAAGACGAGACATGTAGCTTATACAAGCACAAACACCCACGGTGTCAAGACAAGAGTTACTTAGCAAGTCAAAATAAATAAGTTAATTAGCAAGTATAATTACATCACCTACATGATAGTAATGGAGACCACATGATTTATACAAAATAAATTCCGTCTCCTACTTAGTTATTTAACAATGAGAATTTTTCTGTTAGTTAATTTATGTCCATGTTGTCAATTATTAATGTTGGTTTCAGTTTATAACAAACAACCACATCAACAATCATATATAATAGAATAAACAAATATAGCAATAAAAGAAAAAAAATCTAACTACTATGGCCATATATCCTGCTTTTTCTTCAACTGTGCTGGATCAAGAATAGTTCGCTGCACAGAGCTATTCACCGGTCAGGTCGCGGGGTTCAGGATAGCACCCCAATTTTTTTATATAGATTTTGGTTGTTAATTTCTTCATCAAAAATCATCCGACGGCCTCCAGACTTCTGAAGCATAGCATCTCCTCCCATATAAGAAAAAGCCTCCACCGCCATCACGATAGATCGAAAAAAATTAAAATTACATCAATCCTATGGCCCCCGAAGGAGTTTACACATAATCTAAATTGAATAAAATTAAATAAATAAGCACGATCAACCCTCTTGATTTAAATTACTTCAATGAAGAACAAAAGACATGACAAGATGTGGGTTTAAATCATAGAAATAAAATTATGCAATCGGACCATAATAGTTGGATCTAAGATGCTAATAAACTGAGTCAGAACAGATCTACAAAATCAAAAAAAAATTTGATACAAGTTTTATTGCACAAATGGATTTATTAAACGATACGCAGATCCAATACCGACTCTGATACTAATTGATGGAACTGGTATTTCGAGGATCGCGTATTAATCTTTACGACATAATAATGGCCATGCGATTGAGTCATCTTGTGCATGGTGATTTCCTATCCATGCGGCACGACAAAACCATACGACATGACAAGTTCCTATCTTGCGCATGGTGTTAACCTACGCATGTATCAATGCGAGCCCTTCAATTAAAAAAATTCCAAGATGCCGAATTGGTGTGCATATCGATTGATGAAGCATTAACAAGTTTAATTTCGTGATCTAACCCTTCAATGGCAGAAACCAGGGTCCACGAATCATACATGAAGCGGCGAGGAGTTGATGACAGTTTCCAGTAATCTTGATCGATCAGTAACCTCAAGATCTTCTTCCGTATTTCTTCCTCAAGTTGGACGTCGTGTGGACGACGATCTCCCAACCTTTTCCTCTCTTTAGTTGTCATCCCTTTCTCTCCTTTCATGATGAACAAATTAGAGAAATATGCTATTCATAGGATACCTCTAATGGCCAGAGAATAGAGCGTATATATAGGCTACGGTAGGGACCGCGAGGAGAAACTAGGTTTAGGTCTCCTAACGGGTCTAGGTATCCCGTGTTTAGTCCGAACACACAATCCAAGCATGTTAACAATAGCTTGGTCCTAAAGAGGTATGTTACACTACCTTTATAATCCCAAATTACGTTTATGGGCTCCTTCTTATTATATGCTTCTTTGGCTCCCCATGTTTAAGATATCGAATGTTCGTCAATCAAAATAAGTTATTGACAACTATATTGATTGACATCTTTTATCCTTAAGTAGTACCACTCATCTTTATTTGTCATGTCGGATATAATCCACCTGCAGGGTTTACATGACAATCCTTATGAGTTCCTTAAGGAAACATCATCAACCTGATACATTGGGACATGGATTCCATTTATAATCAACAGCCTATCATACACATAATGCCATTACCCAATTCATAGAGCTTATTGACTCATTATGAATCTTACTCTTTTATGAACCAAAGTAATGCACACTACATATACATGTCTGTTATTATACTCGGATTAAAAGCATAAGCATCCATAATAACAAAGGTATTTATTCTCTTATGTAGTCAATACAAAGAGAACAACCTCAAGTGGTCTTGTTCAATACACACAAAGTGCACTAGTATAAACCTATAATCAAGATAGACTAATGTCAGATTACACTACAACCTTACCAATGGTTTGTCCAAATCCATCTAGGCTATGAACAATTATACATTCTATAAGGAACTGAATATGATCTTCTGTTTGTCACCACACACTATATTATCTACAAAGTAGAATATCAAACACTTACAATAACATATAACAAATATAAAATTCTAACATTTGTCCATATGATTTTTATTAAAAAATAATAGAAAATTATATATAGTTAATACAAAAGTGATATTTTTAGTATATAATCCTAACATGATGAGCAGGCACCACCAACTTTCACCCAGTCGATTACTTCTCAGCAAGCAGTCGATCCTCATGAAGCTATTCGGGCCATTAATGCTGGATTAGATTACATGAGTCACAAAGATGAGATACATAAGATGGGAGTATTCCAACCCTACCCTCAGAGTGAGACGACATAATTTGCTTCCCAAAGTTTAATCCATAGTCTGTGATCCCATATAACGTATCATAGTCGCCTCGATAACACCTGACGACTTCTATTCACATATGGTGCATATACCAAAGAATGATGCACTTTGTCCAAGTTATTTATCTATACATTGAAAGGGGTGGCCTTCAAATGGTTTTGCAGCCTTCCTAATGACTACAATAAAAGTTTCAAGGACCTGGAAAGCTATTTTAACCAGGTTTTATGAAGGTGACGATGACGTCTCCATATCAAAACTCATTTTGACAAAACACGATGATAGGGAGCTTGTTCAAGATTTTGTTGAACGCTTATGGAGATTAGCCATGAAGCTACATTTTGAGACTCCTCAACCGATGCTGATCGACACTTGTCGATATAATATTTAGCCAAATATCAGATTTTGTTTAGGGGTTGGCTCTTACGATGATTGGCCAACTTTTATTCCTAGTGTTAAAAAAATAGAAAAGTTCATTGAAGCTCTACGGCTGATCGGACTCAAAGCACGATGACAAGGAAAAGCATCCTCAAAACAATAATAGCTTTGGACATAATAACAAGGGGAAGGAGTCTTTTACTTTGGTATTTATAAGACTGTTTCTCAGTCCAAACAGAAGGCTCCGGCTGCTCCAAAGCCTAAACCACAAAACTCTTTTGATGAAGATCATATGTTGGATATCTTCCATCTCCTCTCAAAATAAATAATCATATACATGTTACCAAATAAAATTTAATAAAATTAGAAAAAATTATTACTCATAAAATTAAAAAATTTATATATACTAATATGAATATAATTATGTATTGTATATATATTTAATATATATACTTTAATCATTCAAATAAATTTTTTAAATATTTATTGATAATTTAAACTACACATACTTAATTATGGTATATATAATAAAATCTAGAAAAATAATTGAAATATATATTTCCTATATAAGAATATTTATGAAAAAATTATTCATATATTTTAAAACTTTATCTATCTATTCTTTTATCTTATATGACTATTTGCATAATAAAATCTATAAAATTTTAAAGATAATATAATATATATTCAATCTATATTTTTATCCACACATACATATATATACTTCATCATATAAATTTTTAGGCACTCTTATATTTTAAAATGATTCTAATAATATATATAATCCATATATTTATGCATTTATATTTAGAACCAATATTTACTTTATTTTAAAGGTAAGAAAAACTATACATAATAAATTCCATAAATAAAATTCTATCTATATGGCTCTCTCTCTCTCTATATATATATATATATATATATATATATATATATATATATATATATATATATATCCGAAATGAACCCAAAAAATATAAATTAATAAAACTTTGGGTAGAACATTACATACTAATTATATACTAATACACATATATTTATTTATGTATATATACAAAGTCAATTAATGTACAATAAAAAATAAAAAAATATAGCAAAATTTAGGGGGTTTATATTCTACCCAACTTATAAGAATTTTGTACTCGAAATTAAAAATAACGCAATATCTATGTTTAAAATAAATTATAGGAACCAATGTTGCAAAATCGTACCTTGATCGTTGAAATAAAACACACGATAATAAAATTACGGAAGAAAAATCAAGTACGAAGTTCTTACCTCGATTTTCAATGGAGATTTGATTATGCATGTCATCCTTACAATCCCAAGTTTGACGAGTGATGCTACGATGACACGACCTAAGAAATAGGTTGTTTTTCTCTTCTTTTGGTATTTGAAGGTTATAGATGGGTGTAACGAACTTTCAGGCTAGTCACGACTAAGTTCTAATTTTCTATTTCCTAGAAGTTTAACTAATCTATGATCATAAGGCTTCTAGTGGCGCTAAGGGTACTACTTTATGAATGCTTATGTGTCACGCCCCAGTCTCAAATCTCATGGGACCAGCACGTAACTTGGCCAGCTGGTACATACTCGAGGGCTAATCCATGCTATGGGAACCCCATAAGCATATACTTTTGCTATCTATAAAGGGCTCAAGTACAACATATAAGTCACATGCATTTTCCAAATCTCATCCACAATATATAAACAAAGGAATCTATATGCGAATAAAGTATTGGAACAAGCTAACAAAGTCAAAGTGCAGCAAAGATAAATGAAATAGTCTGGGTGGAGAAAAATCCACTTCTAGTAGACTAATTATTGGAAACAAGTAAAAGTAATATGGAAAGCAAGGTGAGCCTCGCACACAGGAATTCAGGTGGATCAATCTTCTCTTGATCTGAAGAGGGTGCTCCTGTGTCAAGTCCTAAACAGTAAACATATGGGTATTCTTCGTCTATACCTCGAAAAAAGTCCAGGTCCTCAGTGGGGCGTAAAAAGATACATAATATGCAAGACAAGTATCTCAAAATATAGTATCTAAATAAATAAGTGATAAAGCAAGAAAAGTAAACTAAACATAACCTACATGACAGTCACGTAGAATGAGAATAACTAACTACACATGAACTGTAAAATATGGCGGGATACAAGTACCGTAGCTTGCAAATAAACCACGTCTAAGAAACTCACTAGACCTTAGAGGCCATAAGGTGATCAAATAACCTTATCCTTGGAGGACACCGGGTTACAAATAATCAGGTAACCCTATCCTTGGAGGACACTATGTTACAAATATATAGAAAATAGAATCAGAAAGAATCCATGTGTTTATAATCGTTCTCCTCATATCACGTGTCTAATTCTATAGGTAAATCAACCTCCTTAGTATGATGGTATCACAAGTGGTAACTTGCTTGCGACATATATACAACAAATCCATAATATATATATATATTTTTTTCCATAATATATATATATATATATATATATATATATATATATATATATTTTATATATATATATATATATATATATATATATATATATATATATATATATATATATCGGGAACAAGCACTACATATATATATGAACTGAATATAATTGTAACATGTAACATGGCTAACTAGCTATATATATATATATATATATATATATATATATATATATATATATATATATATATATATATATATATATATATATATATCGGGAACAAGCACTACATATATATATGAACTGAATATAATTGTAACATGTAACATGGCTAACTAGCTAAATCATGAACATTTAATGAGAATACTGGACATAATAAATAAAATGAATATATAGTTGAAATAACTTGGCAAGGTATACTTGCTTGATGATTCTCCAAATCCGCCATAAGTCCTCAATTACCAAGGTCTATTCCAAGCCTATACAAATTTCAAGAATTTAACTTGGTATTGACATACTTATATTTTATATATATATATATATATATATATATATATATATAATAAAAAATATATATATATATATAATAAATCTTTATTATCTATCATATATTAAAAAAAATGTTTGTGATTATTATGTATGACTATATTACTATTAGTGGGCCCCACCTTACTTGGTTTATTCCATGGAAACTAAATGATGGCAATATGATAAATAAGGAGGGTTAACTTGCGCATAAAGACATTCATTTCCAGAAGAACAAAAACCATTTTTTTCATCTTCTTGTGCATGGTGTCCCTACTACAAGTTAGCTGATGACCAAAGGAAGAGGTTCAAATGTAAGCATATATTTTTATATATAAAAATGTACTTAATGGCCTTGGCCTCTTATTCTAAGTATAGACATATAGGTGATTGAATAATTCTTGGCTGCTATCATTCTCCCATTCATCCCATTCACCAAAGCAGGAAAGGAGGGGGTGCTATATATTGTTGGGTTTTGGCCTTTTTTGTTTCTAAACTTTAGTCCCACATCGACTAGGCCGAAGGAGTTGTATCTCTATATATTAGCTATGATATTTTAGAGATGCCTATGTGGTGTGGAGGTGCACCTGGATGTGCTTTATGGGGTTATTTTTCTAATAGGAAAAAAGCAAAATCAACAATTAAAAGAATTCATGCTTTTTGCTCATAGGAAATTTATTTCCATTGAAGCTAAGCCCCGTAGGGGCTTAGCGACTCGGACTCGGACACGGACTCGGACTCATCAGCTCATGAGGCGTAATATGGCATTTTGTTGGCGTACTTTGCATTTAGCACGTCAGCACTGGGCGCGGCCAGGTGTGCACCCAGTTGCGCGGGTGGCACAGGGCGCATAAGTGGCTCAGTGTGCGTTCTGTGCACGGTGTGCAAGGCGCACAGGGCGCACGAGGTTCAAAACTTACATCAGATCGTGCCTGTGTATGATCTGAGCGGTTACTGCTTGTTCGGAGTGGGTTTTACCACGTCTCGAACGTTTTGCTAATCGGACAGTTTGAACTCGGGCCTATAAAAGGTATCTTCTTTGTCACAGGGTATGGACAGAGGCTAATACATAAAGTTGTGAGAGTTTACAAGTGTTTCTTAACACAAGTAAACAGAAGCGTTGAGAGAGAAGAGAAGCGTTGCACCAGCGTTGCTTTTGCACGGGAGTCCATGTACCATCCGAGGAGTCAGAAGAGCAGGAATGTTCCAAAGTTCTCCGACGAACTTGCTGGTTCCTGGAAGCTATTCATGTGGGGCGAATATAGCTTTGAGCAACGGTGATGATTCATCCCAGCATGAGTTGTTCCATCTATCGTCTGTCATCTTCTCTACTGCTAGCAATTCTGATTAGTACCTTCTTGTTAGAAGTACTTTATTCGGTTGCTGTTGTTTACAAAATCTTTTTAGATTTTCGTAAATCGATTGCTGATGTAACAAAATATTTTTTAAGATCTTCGTTTACCAGAATCCACCAAGGATCTCCGTTACGCGCCTTCTTTGAAGTGTTGCGTTGAAATATTGTCTTTACAATTGTTTCGCCTTTTAAGTTTTTCTATCAAAAATTTTGCCCCGGCACTAACAATCTCAAAGCTAGGTAGCTACGATGGAAAACTTTCGTACTTTGCTAATCAATCCTAACTTCTCTAAGTTAGAACAATTTGATGGTGAGTACTATCAAATCTGGAAATGAAAGGTTTTCCTTAATCTTCAGTTCTCTGATGTTGAACACGTACTGATTGAGAAGGAACCTACTATTCCAGAAATTGGATCTGTAGCCGCAATCATTACGGCTGCTAAGAACCAGAACATGTGGAGAAGGGACAATAGCATTTGCAGGCTTATGATCCTAAATGCTATAGAAGATTTCCTTGTCGAATCTTATTCAAAGATGACTGTTGTCAGAGAGATTTGGGAGTCTCTGGAGAAACTTTATGACGAACATAAGAACCAGAGCAAGATATGTCTTGTTGAAAAATATCACAATTGGTTCTTTGAAGACGAAAAGCCAATGCTGCCGTAGGTGAAGGAGTTCCTGAAGTTGCGACAGAAGTTGAAGGTTTAGGTGATGCCCCTGACCGACAAGTTTATGGTTGGTGGGATCGTCTGTAAGATCCCTGCTGGGTGGAGCAAGTTCTATGCAAACATGCGTAGGAAGAAGTTGGAGATTTCTTTCGAAGATCTCCTACAGGAAGTGTATGTTGAGGACCAGATGCTAGCTCAACTGAAAGTGGACGTACTGTCCAAGCAATTGGCTAACACCAATATGGTTTATACCAGGGAACTAATGGGAAATCAGGCGGCTTCCCACAGTAAGAAGAAGGACCCTGATAATCTGAAAGTCAAAGGGACTTCCTTCAAGCAAAAGAAGCCAAAGTCCCATTTTGCTTGCTTCAAGTGTGGTAAGAAGGGTCACTTCAAAGTTGAATGCAAATCCAAGGCCAAGCAATCAGAGTAAGGTAAGCCTAGTAAGGTCTCAATGATCACTGATGTTGTTGCTATGATTGCACAGGTCACTGCAGTTGGGGCTGATTCTGACTGGTGGGTAGACACTGGCACTACTTGCTATGTCTGCTCCAGCAAAGAGTGGTTCACCACCTATATACCTACTTCTGAAGTGGTTGTGGTGGCAAACCAGGCACAAACTGTAGTTCTCGGGATTGAGACGATGGTTTTGAAGCTGATTTCGGGGAAGTCTCTGATGCTTCAAGGTGTGAAGCATGTACCTGCTATCGTAAAGAACCTGATCTCGGGAGGCCTACTTTGTAATACAGGCCTCAGGATGGACATCAATGCTGGCCAGATGGTGATGTCTATTAAAGAAACATATTTTGGGAAAGCTTTTATACTGAAGGAATGTTCAAAACTTAGCTTGTAAATCAGTCCAATATAATTAATACAATTCTCCTTTTGCTTATACTCTTGAGTTGTGGCATAATAGGCTTGGACATGTTGTAATCCCCCTGAATTTAGGGCTTATTTTTTTCAATTTTATAATTCAATTATTTTGAATAAATATTATTATTTGATTTAATGTTCTTTTTCGTAACTTTGACTTCTGGAGCGTCATGGATGCCAATCTATGGAAACTCTCTTCATCAGTGTGTAGTAGACAAGATTACCTTTATGTTGATATATCATGTCCCATCCAAACTTGTTTCCTTGTACTCTTTTTGCTTCACACAACTTCGGGTCAATTTAGACCATTTGATCATTAATTAATTATTAATTGATTTTTTTACTTTTATCTTTGATCATCATATGTACGTTATCGTGACTTTTAATTTAGGAGCACAAGGCTAGTCATTTTCTTAAAACCAACTTCTCATGCATGATCTACTCGAGACGCCCTACACCCATAACCTTTATGTCCCACTCAGACACACCATCTTGTGCTTCATTTGCTTTACACAACTTTTGGGTTAATTTAGGCCAATTTATTATCCACCGTAGAATGTGACCTTATTGGCCCATTGGTCATGGTCAAACCTAATTTTAAAAATTGATCAAACTCTGTCTCGATATCAATACAAGGCAATTCAAATATTTACCTACGACATTTTGGACACTGCTCAACGATGGATATCTAATATGTTCAAGACCGAAGCTGTTTGCCATTCAGAATGTATTTTCTTCAAAGCAATATAATTTTTCATTTTATTTGAGTCTAGGAATATATTGTACTCCAAGTCGTACTGGCAAATAGGCTGTCCGAAATCGTTTTTCAAAATCACCCAATCCTTTTAAAATTGACCTATGTTTTTGAAAAATATCCTTTTTACAAAAAGCTTTTGAAGGACTTTTCAAAAAGCCAAAATAAGTTTCTCAAAATCAACTGGCAGAACCCTAGCAGAACTTGGCTAGAATTCGGCCAGAGTTCGGCCAAGTTGAACGTTATGTGAACGTTTGATTTTGAACTTGGTCACCCTTCAGTTGCGGTTTGTTACAAAGAGTTCTGTCCGAATTCTGTCCGAATTCTGTCAGTGTTCTGTCTTTGGAAAAACTATAAATAGAGAAGGATTTCGATCATTTCAAATCACCAATTCACTTTCAATCTCTTCTCTTCTAAAGCTTACATTTTCTCTAAAGAGTTCTCAAAAGCTAATATTTTCAAATCCCAAGCCAGTTACAATCCTCTATTCGATTTGCCAGTACGGTACGGTCTAGAAGTTTTAGAGCGATTGTAATCAGAGGCTTGATTGAAGAAACAACTCTTCACAATTTAAGTTGGTTGAGTTCTTCGTATCAAATCTTGCGTCTGTAGAAATTGCAAGGACTTCATAAGAAAACTTGCAAAATTTTCCAATAGTGGATTCAACTGGAAGCTAGAGTTCTTTCGACTGGACTAGTCCTCACAAGAGGAAAACCAATATAAATCTCAGTATTTGTGTTTGCCTTCTGATCACTTTTCATTACTGTCATTTGCTTTGTAATTATTTTTATATCTTTGATCTAACTGGTAACGAGATTTTAAATTAGCAATATTTCGCTGCCTACTATATTCACCCCCCTCTAGAGTATTCTGCTTTACGATTTCGTTCCTACAATTGGTATCAGAGCGGGTTATACAGATAAAGTAAGGTAAAATTGCAGTTATATTCAATTGTTACATAGATCACAGCATTACACATGCCAACTGTGAAATTCACAAGTGAAGGCCAAGCCATAAACAGACCTCTATTGTTTGACGGCACTAATTACACTTATTGGAAAACACGTATGAGTTTCTTTCTGAAATCTTTTAATTTTGACTTATGGTCTGTAGTTATTGATGGCTATAAAAAGCCCCATCGTATTAATGTTGATGGTGTTCTAGTTGAAAAACCCCATGACAAATATACAGAGGAGGAAAAGAAAAAGGCCAATTTTGACGCACGTGCTATTAACGCTTTATTTTGTGCTTTAGACAGAACTGAATTCAACAGGGTGTCTACTTGCACAACATAAAATGAAGTGTGGAAACTTTTTGAAGTAACCCACGAAGAAACAGCACAAGTCAAGGAGTCAAAGATCAGCAGACTTACTCAGGAGTACGAGGCGTTCAAAATAAAGCCAAGTGAATCAGTCACTCAGAAGTTTACAAGATTCTTGGATATTATAAATCCTTTGTCTTCACTAGGCAAGGATTACAGTAACCATGAGAAGATTCGCAAACTTCTACGAGCTCTTACAAAGAACTGGATTCTAAAGGCTACAGCAATCATTGAAGGGAACGACCTCTCAACAATATCTCTGGAAACACTTATGGGTAAGCTACTCACTCACGAGTTAGAACTTTAAGACTTTGAAGATGCTACACCAAAGGAGAAGTCAGAGAAGTCGATCGCTCTCAAGGCTCAACATAGAAGAACCATCGAAGATGATTCTGGCGACAACGACTCCGACTCTGAAGATCAAGCTCTTCTGGTCAGAAAATTCAAGAATTTCATGAGATTTAACAAGAGAACAAAAGACAGCAAAGATAGCAACAACAACAACGAGGAAGATCCTATTTGCTACGGATGCAAGAAGAAAGGACATATGAAGAAAGACTGTCCAACAACATTATCATAAAAAAAGCAGCAAATATGACAAAGGCTACATGAAGAAATCTACATCAAAGAAGTACGCTAAGACAAGCATATGGTATGAAAGTAAAGCCAGCGACTCAGAAGACGAACAATCAGATGATGCTGCAAATGTATGCTTGATGGCTTGCGATCAGGTAATCACTAATCCTCTATTTGACCCTTATGATGATTTCACCTTTGAGCAACTAGGAGAGGCCTTCAGTGACCTGCTAAATTATTACATGAAACTGCGTAGTAAGTATAAAACCTCTAAGAAGGAACTCAAAGAGTACAAAGGTGAAATATAGAGACTTACCGACCTACTAGATCATGTTAGAGATAATAACTCTTTAAATGAGTCTGATGAGCTTTCATCTATTAAGTTGTTATTACACAAGACTGTTAAGCTATCCGAAGAAAAAGACCAAACTATTATCCAGTTAAAGGAAGACCTATCTAAGGAGAGAAAGAGTCTCCAGTGTGCACAGGTCAGATTAGAATCACTCACATCTGACTATACTAGATTATATGACACTTCCAAAAAGTTGAAAATTAGTTTAGGAAAACGGCCTAAAGTTGCTGCTTCCTATTCTAACACGTGTCAATTACCGAATCATCGGAACACGCCCAACACTGTCAGACCAAACCATACCAAAACTTTGCCCAAGAAGACAAATAGGCATGCATTCTTCTATACTAGAAAACCAAAACCTACCAATCATGCACCTCACACTACTTTCAACACTCAACATGCTAAATATCATTATTGTGGCCTCATTGGTCATATATCTTCTACATGTAGAATCAGAAAGTTAGTAGATTTTAATGTTTATGCATGGATAAGAAAAACTAACCAGTCAGGACCCAACAAGAAATGGGTACCCAGAGTTTCATCTGCAAATTGTTTTGTAGGTGGGACGCCCTTCACATGCTAGGAGCAAATGGATCCTCGACAGCAGTTGCTCACGGCACATGACCGGTGACGCTTTATTATTCGCAACACTGTCGAAGAGGAATAAAGAAGGATACGTATCCTTCAGTAATAATTTAAGAGGGTACATAATCGATATCGGTGACATTGGTAAGGCTCCCTATCCTGTGATTAAAGATGTTTATCTAGTTACCGAGTTAAAACATAATCTACTCTGCATAAGCCATTTAGCTGATCACGGTTATGGCATTAATTTCGTAAAAGAGAAATGTACTATAATTGATAGTTCAACTGGTAGTACTATATTTGAAGGTATTAGGGAAGACAACATATATGTTTTCTATTTGTTGGAAGATGCTAACAAAGCAGGTAGATATTTGATGGCCAAAAGCGTTGAGAGTCAACTGTGGCATATGAGACTTGGTCATGCAAACATGGATATAATTTCAAGACTATCTACAAAGAAGTTGGTACGCGGCTTACCGGATATTTCTTTCAAGAAGGATACGGTATGTAGTGAATGTGAAAAGAACAAAGCTACCAAATCCGCATTCAAATCCAAGAACGCTGTAAGTACCACTAGACCTTTACAACTGTTGCATATGGACTTATTTGGACCAAGTAGAATTGCTAGTCTAGGTGGTAAGTTATATGCATTTGTCATTGTTGATGATTTTTTTAGATATATATGGGTTTATTTTCTTGCATGCAAGAACGATGCATTATCAGAATTTGTCACCTTTTGCAAGAAAGTACAG
This sequence comes from Iris pallida, assembly GCA_029216955.1. Lineage (NCBI taxonomy): Eukaryota > Viridiplantae > Streptophyta > Magnoliopsida > Asparagales > Iridaceae > Iris > Iris pallida. Next base: position 8,073,370 of record JANAVB010040018.1, on the reverse strand, counting down.
AATGAAAAAGGGTTCATGATTACTCGTATTCGTAGTGATTATGTCGGCAAATTTGAAAATACAGAATTCAAGCAATTTGGTGACACACACGGTTATATGCATGAATTCTCTTGCCCTAGGACTCTGCAACAAAATGGAGTTATGGAACGTAAGAACAGAACTCTATCTGAAATGGCTAGAGTAATGTTAAATCAGTTTAGTCTACCTAGATACTTATGGGCTGAAGCTGTCAATACAGCGTGCTATATTCTCAATAGGATTCTAATTCGGCCTATATCGAAGAAGACTCCCTATGAACTATGGTTTGATAGAATACCAAATGTTTCATATTTCAAGATCTTTTGTTGTAAATATTTTATTCTTAATACTAAAGATAATTTGAGTAAATTTGATGAAAAGGCCGATGAAGGTATATTTTTAGGTTATGCAGCAAAGAGTAAAGGATACAGAGTCTTCAACAAAAGAACCATGATCATCGAAGAATCTATCAATGTCAAGTTTGATGAGCTAAATCAACACTTAGACGATGATGACAATGAAGACTTAATCACACCAAGTACAGCTACTGTAAAACCTTCACACAAAGATACAGAACTATCACATCAGGCATCAGATGAACCTCCAAGCAAAGAAGCCAGAACTGGCAACCTTGAGACTACACCAAAAGAGATGAGATTGTTGGCTAATCATACAAAGGACTTGGTAATTGGTGAGATTACCAAGGGTGTAAGTACCCGTTTCTCGAATAAAGATATAGCTTCTTGTGTTACTTTTGTCTCGCAGTTTGAACCCAAAAATATTGATGAAGCATGTAGTGATAATTTTTTGTTAGATGCTATGCAAGATGAATTAAACTAATTCGAACGGAATCAAGTTTGGGAACTTGTTCCCAAGCCCATTGATCATCCGGTCATTGGCACCCGACAGGTATTCTAAAATAAAATGAACGAGAATGGTTTAGTGACTCGTAATAAGGCTCGACTCGTAGCTCAAGGATACAATCAAGAAGAAGGTATCGACTACGATGAGACTTATGCCCCAGTTTCGAGATTAGAATCCATTCACATGTTATGTGCATTTGCATGTCTTCATAATTTTAAGTTATTTCAAATGGATGTCAAAAGCGCATTTTTAAATAGTTTTATAAAAGAAGAAGTTTATGTGGCTCAACCTCCTGGTTTTACTGATTTCAAATTTCCTGAATATGTTTTCAAGTTGAAGAAAGTCTTATACGGTTTGAAACAAGCCCCTCGTGCTTGGTACGATCGTCTAAGCTCTTTTCTACTTGATAACGGTTTTTCAAAGGGAAAGGTTGACACTACTTTGTTTATAAAATCTTTGAATAACAATATTCTTTTGATTCAAGTCTATGCAGATGATATTATTTTTGGATCTATTGATGAATCTCTTTGTCAAGAATTTTCAAAGTGTATGCAGAATGAGTTTGAGATGAGCATGATGGGAGAGATGAAATTCTTTTTCGGACTGCAAATCAAACAAACCAACAATAGGACGTTCATAAATCAAGCAAAGTACATAAAGGATCTATTAAAGAAGTTCAACATGGAAGCAGTCAAGCCACTTAGCACTCCAATGGCGACTTCAACCAAGCTTGATATTGATGAACAAGGCAAACCTGTCGACATACGTAAGTATCGAGGTATGATCGGTAGCTTGCTATATTTAACTGCTAGTCGACCAGACATTATGTTTAGTGTTTGCTTATGTGCACGCTTTCAAACTAATCCTAAGGAATCACATTTGTGCGCAGTTGAGCGTATCTTCCGATACCTTAAAGGCACTTCTTCTGTCGGCTTTTGGTATCCCAAAACTACGTCGTTTGACCTGATCGGTTATTCTGATACTGATTTTTTCGGATGCAAAGTAGATAGAAAAAGTACTAGCGGCACATGTCATTTCCTAGGAAAAGCTCTAGTATCTTGATTTAGTAAGAAGCAAAATTCTGTTGCATTATCAACAACCGAGGCTGAGTATATCGTTGCAGGACGTTGTTGTACACAATTTTTATGGATGAAACAAACTTTAGAAGACTATGGATTGCATTTTACATACATACCCATTTTTTGTGACAACACTAGTTCTATTAATTTGACTAAGAATCCTATATGACACTCTCGTACTAAACATATCGAGATTAGACATCACTTTCTTAGAGATCATCAACAAAATGTAGATATAGACCTTGTATACATAGACACACAGAATCAATTAGCTGACATACTCACAAACCTCTAGCGGAAGATCGTTTCAATTATTTATATCGAGAATTATAAATTTTAGTTATCAATAATATTAATTAATTTTGTTTTATTAATTAATTTATTCGATACTCAAAAATTATTTTCGAGACAAGCCTAAAAAGAGTCTGTCTGTCACAACGACTACGGTCGAAGCAAAGCGGTACTTAAGAGTTCCCCGGTGAACCTCCGTTGGCTGGGACAGTACTCCTACAGCTAATCTGAGACAGATGCTGAGTAAAGAATATTAATTTATAAAATAATATTAATTATATTATTTTGAGATTTAAAATTACTAAACTCTGAATTAAACAATTGAAACAAATTAATGAAAAAGATGTGGCCCATTGTTATTTTTTTTACACATATGTAGCCAGACAACCGTTGGCGAATTCGGCCCGAGTTCGGTCCGAATTCGGCCAGAGTTTGGCTGGGTATATATATGTACCAACCAGAACCCGAGGCTCCCATCTTCTTCATTCTTCCAAACTACATCAAACAGCAGCAGCAGTGCCCCAAAACCCTAGCTATTCTCCACCTTTGTTCTTCCAATCCGCGTGGAGATCTTCGTCCAAACTTTGGATTCGTGCAGAGAATTTTGTCTTCTATATATCCAATTCTCGGAAGATATAATTCCTTCTCTCCTCCACTTTCAAATTATTAGGGTTTCTAGATTTTGGGATAGAATGCCTAAGGGATTCAATCCTTTCAAGAGGAAGAAGACCAATGCCAGTGAAGAGGCATCGTCTTCGGATCCGTATACGGATTCCCTCTTTTCTTTGGTCCAATCGGATGAAGGTGCATCGGACGAGTTTTACTTCAAAACTCCCGACCAAGCCCTATTGTGGTATGCCAATTTCATCATACGTACTATTTGTACCGGATCTTCGATCAAGTAGTTTGTCTTTTCCGACAACCGTCCTTACTTTGAGGCATTAGGGTTACAATACTTTGTTTCTTTACAATTTCCTATAGCTACTCATGTCATTAGATTATTTTACTGTAATTTCGTGTTAGACACTTTTACCGCGAGAACACGTGTCAGAGGGATAGATATCGAGTTTACTGATGAAACATTAGTGGAAATCTTTAGTATACCAAACGAAGGTGTCCCGCTCGATGACATCACTAATTTTGATTTCCCTGATGGTACGACTCTCGTTAGTTTCAAGAATGAGCTTTGTGCACCTATACGTGCTTGTCCTGGAAAGTTCAAGGCCAATAACTTGACTTGTTTAACTACGAATTACATTGCATCATCTATTCCACTTTACTTCCAAAATCCACTTCAAAAGATGATGTCACTTCACTTGAGCTTTCTGTTTTATATCACATTCTTAAGGGGATTCCTTTCTCTGCCCCTAAGACTATCATTCAGATGATGGGAAGATGTCACAAAAGAGACTGCAACCTCTCTTATGAGATGATTGTCCTACATGATGTTGACCCTGAGCCCAAGTTCCTCAAACTTTCTTGTCGCAGCATTGCCACTGTTCCTCCACCTACTGAACCTGCTCCTCCTGCACCTACTCCCACAGCACCTGGTCCTCCTCAGTCCTATCCTATAACATTTGAGGGTATTCATCAGCACCTATCGGATCTGCAGTCATTCTATATTGACACTTCCAGGGAACATAAGTTCCGTAATGTGACTCGGTTCCAGGCTATTGCTAACTCCTTCGCCGATCTGAGATTTGTGCTGACGGGTCACTCAGCTAGGTCTCTACTTCGAGACCCTTTTGTTTCTGGCTACCGTATTGATGATGAGGCGGTCCACTCTCTATTCCAGCCAGGGAACGCTTACGATTGGTATCGTACTTCTGGTGCCACTCCTCATACTTCTGGAGCTAGTACTTCTGGAGCTGGTACATCTGGACATGCTGACGCTGCAGCCGATGACGATAATGATGAGGATGATGATTTTTGAGTTGTTATATATTAAGACTGATATTTTGTCTTATGTTTACTTGGAAATGCTCCGACATTCCAAGATATTATCAGCACTCTTTATTTTTAGTTATTATCTGTGACTTTTCATAGACACATTTTTTTTATTATGCCTTAGTTTGGCATATGTTTCATTTAGTTCATTTATTTAGCTCAGCATTTTATTTGATTCAGCTTTATTTTAGCATTATCTCTCTTTTTCTGCTTCTATATAAACTGCATGTGACAAATACCATGCCTGTGTTGTTTATACAATATCATTTCTAACTATTTCTATCATGCCTGTGATGAATGTTTTATATATCTTTCTTGTGTTTCTTCACTGTGAGTTACTTATGCATTTATTGCGGGGAGCTTTCTTTTTTGCAATTATTTTGCTAAGTGACAACGGGGGAGAAATATGATCTAACATCTTCATGAATGCAGGTTATGAACAATTTTTCTTTTCTCTGGTATTACACATTTTTGAATTGATCCATAATTAGATGTTATATCGACAAGGTTTGTCAATTATCAAAATAGGGGAGATTATTGGCCCATTGGTCATGGTCAAATCTGATTTTAATAATTGATTAAACTCTGTCTCGATATCAATGTAAGGTAATTCATATGATTACCTACAACGTTTTGGACACTGCTAAACGATGGATATCTACTATGTTCAAGACCGAAGCTGTTTGCCATTCAGAATGTATCTCCTTTAAAGCGATATAATTTTTTATTTTATTTGAGTCTAGGAATACATTGTACACCAAGTCGTACTGGCAAATAGGCTGTCCAGAATCGTTTTTCAAAGTCACCCTATCCATTTAAAATTGACCTATGTTTTTGAAAAATATTCTTTTTAAAAGAAGCTTCTGAAGGACTTTTCAAAAATCCAAAATAATTTTCTTAAAATCAACTGGTAGAACCCTAGCAGAACTCGACCAGAATTCGGCCAGAGTTCGGCCAGAGTTTGGCCAAGTTGAACGTTATGTGAACGTTTGATTTTGAACTTGGTCACCCTTCAGTTGCGGTTTGTTACAAAGAGTTCTGTCCGAATTCTGCCCGAATTTTGTTAGATTTCTGTCTTTGGAAAATCTATAAATAGAGAAGGATTTCGATCATTTTAAATCACCAATTCACTTTCAATCTCTTCTCTTCTAAAGCTTATATTTTCTCCAAAGAGTTCTCAAAAGCTTACATTTTTAAATCCCAAGCCAGTTACAATCCTCTAGTCGATTTGCCAGTGCGGTACGGTCTAGAAGTTTCAGAGCAGTTGTAATCAGAGGCTTGATTGAAGAAACAACTCTTCATAATTTAAGTTGGTCGAGTTCTTCGTATCAAAGCTTGCGTCTGTAGAAGTTGCAAGGACTTCGTAAGAAAACTTGCAAAATTTTCCAATAGTGGATTCAACTGGAAGCTAGAGTTCTTCCGACTGGACTAGTCCTCATAAGAGGAAAACTAGTATAAATCTCGGTGTTTGCGTTTGCCTTCTGATAACTTTTCATTACTGTCATTTACTTTGTAATTATTTTTTATATCTGTGATCTAACTGCTAACGAGATTTTTAATTAGCAATATTCCGCTGCCTACTCTATTCACCCCCTCTAGATTATTCTGCTTTACGATTTCGTTCCTACAGACCTGACGTCCAATTTAGTTTCAGGACCCGACATCGATCCAACCTAGTCGACACAAAATATGGACATGGCCCACACGAAGCTTACTACCCACCAGACACTTGTGTCCCATTTATTTGTGCCCCCACATGCTACTTATTTACCCATGATCATAAATACCTAAATTAATTCAATTATTGTTCCATGTCCGATTTTGACCCGACCCGGCTCAATCGAACCCAACCCAAGTTTTATGTTACCCCTCATGGACAACCACACCCTCATTTTCCTACAAAATATCAAACAATTAGTCTACCCATTTTTAAATATTCATTGTGCAACTCCAATAATTTTAATTTCCTAAAAGAATGATCTAATTCCCCATTAATCCTAGCCTTTGATCTTGTCTCCAACAATCCCAACCCTCCATTTTCCTCTTACACAAACTCACACACTCATCCCCTAACACTAGGTCGGCCCTAAATTCTAGGTAGAGTATCTATCTCTCTATCTCTTTCCTCCATTTAATTACTCTCACACACATAATATATTTCTATCTCCCTCTCTCATTATTTCCAACAACAAGCTACTCCCCCACAGCCCCATGGCCGACCCCTTCTTCATCACCACTCCACCTCCACCACTTCACCTTCTTCTCCTTCTCCTCCCTGGCCGAGTGCCGCCACCATCTCCTCCTCCTTCTCCATTCTTCATCATCATCTTCTTTAACTTCATTCACAATCATCCACATCACCACCACCATCATCTACAACATCACCACCATCCCACCACAACCACCGTCGGGCTTACGCCACCCTGCGCCATCGCACCTCGCCGAGCCCCCGTTTTCCTGCAGCCGTGCCACCGCAGCAACATAGCGCATGCCACAGCAATAAGCAGCGCCGCAACAGCAGCTGCAACCGCAGCATACGCGGCAGCAGCAGCCACGACGACCTCGTCGCCCGCCATACACCGCCGTGGGCGGCCCCCCTCCGTCGAACCCCCAGACTGCCTTTCCGTGGCGGCCACCGTCCTCCAGGATGCGCCGTCTAGGCGATTCGTGCATTTTCCACGGAATCCCGTCGACGCGTGCGCGAACGAGATCCAGAAATGGCGCTTCGAAGCAGCAACTTTGCGTACATTTTTTGAAAAATTTGACCGTTGGATCGACGATCTCTTTGCTCCGTCACAATCTCGGTATATCCCTTTTCACTCCTCTCAATTTTCGTCCGTGCAAATCGAAATTTGAATGTCCTGGTCAACAGACCAATTTAAGATAGGGTCAACGAAATCCAATTCTAGATATACCCTTGGGTTCGTATCGTCATTCTGGATTCATAGACATATAATTTGTTAGGTTTAGTAGACTAGTATTCTTGCATATTTTTGGTGCAAACGGGTCCGAACGGATACCATTTTGATCCGAAATTACCTTTTTACCCCTGTATCGAAATTGGACTTATGGATTGGCTTTCCTAGCTGATTTGACCATTCTGGACACGTTGGTGATGTTTGTTTTATCATCCGACAATGTTTGTAGATATTTACTTTGTGTATTACCTTTTATTATAATTAATTCTTATTTCGGAATTAGTACAACGAAATTGAGATCAGTCGATTCCAGTGATCTCACATCGCTAAAATTGACAAGATGATCATGTGGATCACTGTGATAAGATTATTAACCTTACCGTTGATTATCTTATCTTGATTTGCGTGACATAGGTTTCGATGTATGAATAACGAGGTACAACTTGATATTTTAATTCTTAAATTAGAATTGATCATGTTTGACCAAGATATATGGTATCTTGGTAGGTAAATATTAGGAATACTATGCTTAGACTAGTTTTAACCTCAGTTGACCAAGTTTGACTGCTTTGACCAAAAGTCAACTATCAGTCAACACTTGGCCTAGAAATGTCTAGAACTTGACCAGAGTTGACCAGTTGACCAAAAGTCAACTGTTAGTCAACATTAGCCTAGTTTGACTTAGAGTTGACAAGTTGATCAAAAGTCAACTGTAAGTCAACCTTTGACCCAGTTTGACCTAGTTTGACTTGGTTTGACTTCCTGTGACCTAGTTTGACCTAGTTTAACTCAGTTGGACAGAGATTGACCAAGCTTATACTATATAATCCTGCCTAACACTGTTGAACCCTAATTAGCTTATATATATCTCATCTTTAGGTTTTTGGTATCACTCTGAGCATCGACCTCATTTGACAGCTCAGGATCGAAGGCGAGTATATTCACTGATAGTTTTCATTGTCTCGATATCTGCTATATCTGATTCAGTTGTAGTGCCTTACTTAATTTCCAGACACGATAGTTCACGGACTAGTATATGGTAGATCATGACATGAGATGTTGTTCCTAGATTTCTTGGTATATTGGTACATTTCTTGTCTTGTTCCCTGTACTTGTATAGACACCAATTCCTAAGGAGACTTGCTACCCTCTTAGGGAATCCCGTGTCATGACGTGTCATGTCTGGATCCTTTATAATATTCGGGGATGGGGAGTTATTAGTGGTTGTGTGATCAAAATCTCTACTTGTTCTTCACACTTGTATTTGTTACTTGTTCATAGCTATACCCTCGCTCACGACAGGTAAAGCCTGACCCCACTTGTTCATAGCTTTCCATGGTGGTCGGCCTGATCCTACTCCGTCGTACACTTGTTCATAGCTGGTCAGATGGAAAGCCTGACCATGTTTCCCAAGCCGATCACACAACGCACTAATAATTCAAGGCACATTTTTTATTTATTTTATTATAGGAGGCTAAGTTCTGTTCAGGAGAAGGGTTATAACCCCGGTCCTTGTTTGGTTTAAGGGTTGTAACATAGTTTCCGAATAGTTCCCAAGTCATCTTATAAATTGTCATCCTATTTAGTACTCACATCCTGTTATATATTTCCTATTGATTTTGTCTTGAATTTTACATGTTCTACATACTCTTATGCTTTACCTTGATTAGAGGCTAAGTTCTGTTCGGGAGAAGGGTTACAACCCAAGTCCTTGTTTGGTTTAAGGGTTGTAACTCGACTTCCGAATAGTTCCCAAGTCATCCTACATCTTTGTCTTATATTTTATTATAATTGTCTCTTATAGAATTTGTCAATTCATATAGAACTTCTACTAGTGTTTGTACTTGCACATTTTCCTGACAGGATAACCGTTGATGTTTACAGAGTACATGTTAGCTGATTGCTCTACCTTTTACTGGTATGGCCAGGATAGAGTTTGATGAGACATTACTCCTGAAATTCCAGCAGGATCCATTAGTAGTGGATGAGACACCATTAGTTTAGATTAGTCATTTTTAATTGTATTTATTCTCTGGATTACTGTATTTGAGATTTGGGATGTTTCTGGATTCGTGTTATCTTAGACATTTAGAACTCTATTTGGTTATATCTCTGTGGTTTCATTTCATTTCATATATATCTATCTTTTATCGTATTCTACCTTAGATGTGATTGAGACTGTATTTGCTATGTCACCTCCATTCGGAGTGTATATATTGTACATGTACCTTATATATTGTTAGATGATTGACCTAGGAAAGTGTTCTACCGTCGACACTGCGGCGTTGGCTGGACGTACCCACTTCTTGTGCCCTTACTCTATGGTGCGGGTCGTGACACATTTTTGTGGTGGCCCATGCAGGTCAGAGTCGTAACTAGTACGATTTCATAGTGGTACTTGACTTAGAGCGCTGCTATGAGCCTGCTATTAGGATATATGTTCTAGGTTATGATAGGAGTTGCTAAATCACAGTTAGGAACTCTTGATAGATTCAAGGGATAATCCCTGAGAATCTTACTTCGAAAACTCTTGAATCTGTTCCCGCTTGCCTCTATTTACACTTCTTTGATTTGTTGTTGATTTTGATTCCTGATGTTCGTTGTTGACTTTGATCTTGCATCAAGAAAAATTTTGTGGATTGAATTAAGGTATATCCTGATAAAGTAAATATCTGCTTTATTTATGGAGTTTAGAATTTATCGCAGCCATACAAGCTAGCATAACAAGGACATAGAGCCTGATTTTAGATATGCTTATCCTAGTTATGGAATTTGGATTTTCTTGCAGCCATACCAGTTGGCGTGGTAAGAATTCCAGATGACATGATTTTAGGGTGTATACCTTAGTTATGGACTCTATCGTTTATTGCAGCTATGCTTACTGGTGTAGCAAAAATTCTGGCAACATAATTTCAGGAAGACGTATATGGTTATCAGATTATATCTTAAATCGGATCACTTTGTTATGACCGGATGAGCAAGAACAAAATTCTTATCATCATTCTTTCTCGTCTTGGTTAACTCTGTCTATCTAAAGCAACAAGTAGGATTTTCTCAACATGATTGTTTGTGTTCCATCTTACCTATGATTTGACTGAACTCTTCTTCGCTAACCTCTTGGGTAATTCTTCTTGTCCTTCCCGATAATTGTTGAAAGTGCCTCATGGGTTGATTCAGGAAAGGTTCGAAAGGTATATTTATCCTTGTATTACAAAATCGGGAGTTTGCATCCAGAGAAATACTGGCGAGGTATTGTAGTGCCCCGCTCCGCGAACACACTAGATAGACAGAAAGATCGGATTGCTGGCTTTACAACAGAAGACGATTGATCTAGGTAAGTGGACAAAGACTCATTTTATGATTCGCTTGCGCCTAATAAGAATCTGAGCTTTTGAATGAATGTTGTTGCTAATAATAAGACAGTAATCTTGAGTATGCTTATAAGAGAATCTGTACACTATCTGCTAAGAAAGAGAAATGTTTCCTGCTTGAAAAGAAAATAGAATTGTTTATGAATTGCTCGATTGATGCATGATGGTTTCATTTGATATTGCATGTGTATTGGGGTATCCACTTAGTGACGAGCTGAACCCTAGAGAGTCACAACGGCTAGCGACGAGCTGAACCCATGCGAGTCACAGCGGTTAGCGACGAGCTGAACCCAAGAGAGTCACAGCGGCTAGCGACGAGCTGAACCCATGCGAGTCACAGCGGTTAGCGACGAGTTGAACCCGTGGGAGGCACAACGACTAAGATGAAATTAAAATATTGGCTTTTCAAAGATGTTTTCAAAAGAATGTAAACTGACTCTGTATACATGAAATGAACATAGGTAAAAGTAGCAAGATCATATCATAAGAAACGTTTTCTCACTAATTGAACAGTGATCGTTTCAGACAAATGTAGCTCTTTGTCCATAATTCACCAGTATGTTGATATACTGACCCACCATCAGTCTGCATGATGCACTATGCATCGAAAAAGGATAGTTCGAAGCGATAGCCCGAGCCTCATCCTCAGGAGCCAGAAATTAGAAGAGATGCCAAGAGACAACATCTGTTGCAAGAGTTGGTTTTGTATATAAAGGGATGTAATGTATGGAAACGGGATCATTGTAATCTGTAAAGTTTTGAGAGAATATAACATTATATCAGAGAGAATCGAGAGCTTGTAATCTATTCAAATGAAATCAATAAAGAGAATTGTTTCTTGTTACCATTGTGTTCAATGCATGTATTCTGAAATATGTCCGCTGCTGTTTCAATTATCTGCGATATATTCCGCTGCGTATTGTCAACCTTGTCTATCTTTTCTTGCTTCAGGTCCTGGCATTGTGCAAGTGCAACTTAGGTTTGCACGACATCACGCCTTAGTGAGGACGAACGATCCCAAAAGGTCCGAAGCGAGGACGAAAGGACTCTGCGGGATCGGGGCGTGACAGAATGGTATCAGAGCAACACGATCCTCTGGCCAATTTTGATTCAATTGAATTCATACATGTTCCTCCGATTGAGAATTTCTTGCCTGCTCGATATCATCAATGAGATGAACGTTCCATACAATAAGTCCGTAAATATTTTTATGATGCCAGTTTTTATCGATTTGATTGATTGAGATTGAAATGCTTGATTGAACAAGAGTTTTGATATGATCTGAATTATGATTTTATGAATTGATGATGGCAAAGGATGAGGACTATCGCTGCTAAGGATATCGTAAGTTTCTCCTTAAGTTTCGAGGACGAAACTTCTTTTCGGTGGGTAATTATGTAGTGCCCCGCTCTGCGATGGTACTAGATAGACAGAAAGATCGGATTGCTGGATTTGCAACAGAAGACGATTGATCTGGGTGAGTAGAGAAAGACTCATTTTATGATTCGCTTGCGCCTAATAAGAATCTGAGATTTTGAATGAATGTTGTTGCTAATAACAAGACAATAATCTTGAGTATGCTTATAAGAGAATCCGTACACTGTCTACTAAGAAAGAGAAATGTTTCCTACTTGAAAAGAAGATGGAATTTTTTATGAATTGCTCGATTGATGCATGATAGTTTCATTTGATATTGCATGTGCATTGGGGTATCCACTTAGTGACGAGCTGAACCCTAGAGAGTCACAGCGGCTAGCAACGAGCTGAACCCATGCGAGTCACAGCGGTTAGCGACGAGCTGAACCCAAGAGAGTCACAGCGGCTAGCGACGAGCTGAACCAATGCGAGTCACAGCGGTTAGCGACGAGCTGAACCCGTAGGAGGCACAGCGGTAAGATGGAATTGAAATGTTGGCTTTTCAAAGATGTTTTCAAAAGAATGTAAACTGACTCTGTATACATGAAATGAACATAGGTAAAAGTAGCAAGATCACATCATAAGAAACATTTTTTCACTAATTGAACAGTGATCGTTTCAGACAAATGTAGCTCTTTGTCCACAATTCACCAGTATGCTGATATACTGACCCACCATCAGTTTGCATGCAGGTGCACTATGCATCGAAAAAAGATAGTCCGAAGCGATAGCCCGAGCCTCATCCTCAGGAGCCAGAAATCAGAAGAGATGCCAAGAGACGATATCTATTGCAAGAGTTGGTTTTGTATATAAAGGGATGTTATGTATGGGAACGGGATCATTATAATCTGTAAAGTTTTGAGATAATGTAACATTGTATCAGAGAGAATCGAGAGCTTGTAATCTATTCAAATGAAATCAATAAAGAGAATTGTTTCTTGTTACCATTGTGTTCAATGCATGTATTCTGAAATATGTCTGCTGCTGCTTCAATTATCTGCGATACGTTTCGCTGCGTATTGTCAACCTTGTCTATCTTGTCTTGCTTCAGGTCCTGGCCTTGTGCAAGCGCAACTTTTTGTTTTTATTTTTTTAAACCAAAGCCGGTGGACGACTCCACCCGACCTTGGCCCGGAGGCCGTGGCCACTGCCACCCAGCCACCTCCGTGGGAGGGAGGGCTCAAACCCGGCCCTCATCCCCGGTGCACGGTGGTGTTACCAGCGTAACTTAGGCTTGTACGGCATCTAGCGAGGACGAACGATCCCAAAAGGTCCGAAGCGAGGACGAAAGGACTCTGCGGGATCGGGGCGTGACAGGTATGACTTCGGATAATGACATCATAGTCAAATATGTTTCTCGAATTCTACTTAGACCACTCCCTAAGCATTTTGACTAACATCTTCTCCTTTATTTTACAAAAAAATTATTTGGAAATATTTTACAGATTTGGCCAAGTTAAGTTCAGAAACCTATATTACCTGGCGTGGCAGCTATGCACTACAGCCATCCGTCGTATTATGGAACAAGGAAGTTAATCACAGCCAGATGCACACTATCATGATTGTAACTTCATGTGACATAATTTTGGAGGTATATGGTTCTTGAGTTTTACTTTGACTACGTCCTATGCATCTCGTTTGGCCTGTATTATTCTTGGAAATATTTTGATAATCTTTTCTGCCTTGCTTGACCCTTACCTTGTTTGAATATTGATATGGATTGCTCGACCCAGTCTTAGGCCCTTGTTACCTTCTATTTTTGATGACTGAAATAGCCAAACCTTGTTAACAGATTCTATAGTGTAACTATAAAATATTATTATGTGATTGTGATGAGTATATTTTCTTGGAGATTTATTGGGTTAAGCTTATAGGACAAATATGAGTGACTGGCTATAGTGGACATAGAAACCATTAAGAATGATTAGTTTGATAGTATGGATTGATTTTATGGTATCTTAGATTGAGTAGGGAATATTATATTATTGTGACTATGAATTTAGGAGTAGAATCTTGTGCTTAGGTTCGATGACGTAGTTTATGATAGAAAGACCTTTGTTAAACCTGAACCAAAATACCTGTAGAGAGAAACAACAAAGAAGATCACAAGGGTAGCACAGTGGGTACTGTAGCCATAGCAGTTGTATGTTTTAGCTTGACCTATTAGATGATTTTAATTTCGAGGACGAAATTTTTATAAGGTGGGTAGGATGTAAGCCCCCTGAATTTAGGACTTATTTTTTTCAATTTTATAAATCAATTATTTTGAATAAATATTATTATTTGTTTATTATCTGATTTAATGTTCTTTTCCGTGACATTGACTTCTGGAGCGTCAGGGATGCCAATCTCTGGAAACTCTCTTCATCAGTGTGTAGTAGACAAGATTACCTTCATGTTGATATATCATGTCCCATCCAAACTTGTTCCCTTATACTCTTTTTGCTTCACACAACTTCGGGTCAATTTAGACCATTTGATCATTGATTAATTATTAATTAATTTTCCTACTTTTATCTTTGATCATCATATGCATGTTACCGTGACTTTTAATTTAGGAGCACAAGGCTAGTCATTTTCTTGAAACCAACTTCTCATGCATGATCTACTCGAGACGCCCTACACCCATGACCTTCATGTCCCACTTAGACACACCATCTTGTGCTTCATTTGCTTCACACAACTTTTGGGTTAATTTAGGACAATTAATTATCCATCGTAGAATGTGACTTGACTTCCAATTAAATTTCGGGACCCGACATCGATCCAACCTAGTCGACCCAAAATTTGGACATGGCCCACACGAAGCTTACTACCCACCTAACACTTGTGTCCCATTTGTTTGAGCCCCCACATGCTACTTATTTACCCATGATCATAAATACCTAAATTAATTCAATTATTGTACCATGTCCGATTTTGACCCAATCGGGCTCAACCGAACCCAACCCAAGTTTCATGTTACCCCTCATGGACACCCACACCCTCATTTTCCTACAAAATATCAAACAATTAGTCTACCCATTTTTAAATATTCATTGTGCAACTCCAATGATTTTAATTTTCTAAAAGAATGATATAATTCCGCATTAATCCTAGCCTTTGATCTTGTCTCCAACAATCCCAACCCTCCATTTTCCCCTTACACAAACTCACACACTCATCCCCCAACACTAGGCCGGCCTAAATTCTAGGTAGAGAATATCTCTCTCTCTCTCCTCCCTTTAATTACTTACACACACAATATATTTCTCTCTTATTCTCTCATTATTTCCAACAACAAGCTACTCCCCCACAGCCCCATGGCCGACCCCCTCTTCATCATCACTCTACCTTCACCACTTCACCTCCTTCTCTTTCTCCTCCCTGGCCGAGCACCGCCACCATCTCCTCCTCCTTCTCCATTCTTCATCATCATCTTCTTCAACTTCATTCACCATCATCTACATCACCACCACCATCATCTACAACATCACCACCATCCCACTACAACCACCGTCGGGCTTGCACCACCCCGTACCGTAGTACCTTGTCGTGCCCCCGTCGTCCAGTTGCCGTGCCATCGCAGCAGCACAGCGCGTGCCACAGCAGCAAGCAGCGCCGCAACAGCAGCTGCAACAGCAGCATACGCGACAGCAGCAGCAGCCACGGCGACCGTCGTCGTCGGCCACACGCCACCATGGACTGCCCCCCTTCAGCGAACCCCCAGGCTTCCTTCCGTGGCGGCCACCGTCCTCCGGGATGCGCCGTCTAGACGATTCGTGCATTTTGTACGGAATCCCGTCAACGCGCGTGTAACGCCCCAGTCCCAAAATACGTAGGACTAAGAACGTAGACATGCCAGCTGTATTCATACGAAGTATACTCCAATATATGGAAGCCTCGTATAAATACATAAGCTATAGAACGCAGTAGAACCATAACTAATCTCATCCACAAGAATAAAAGATATCATATAATCAACTATGAATTTGTCTTGATACAATATGTTGGGCGGAGACAAATCCACTACCAACAAAAGAAAGAAAAGTACATAGAAAATGAAATAAGTGACGAGCGAAGCGAAGATGATCCAAATGCAATCATCCTCGAAGAATAGCGAAGATCACGGCTAGAGCTAGAACACCTGCAAAAGACAATAACATATACCTGGCAAGACAACCAGGTCCTCAGAGGGACGTAACAAGACACATAATAGCATGCCATATAAACTGAATAAATATTGCTCAAATAAATAAGTAAATCGAATTATAACATGTTCCAATACGCACCTACTGAACGAGCGTACCATCCCCCCAACCAAACAAGGACAAGAGATGGTAAACTAATTCACGGTAACGTATCTTCCCATGCTATGAATCCAATATGGTATCCGGACCCCAACAAGGTTCAATACCTTCTCATCGAAGTAGTAAGTCACACCTACAACCAAACAAGGACAAGATGTGACGAACTAATCCACGACAAATTATTGTTCCAAGCCACGGTCAGATACAAGTACCCAAACCAAAAGTACTCGTACCTAACGGATAGGGTAGCCTACCGTTCTAAGTGATATGTAGTTAAGAACAATCCTTCCAACGCATGGGCCCTGGCTGAATAGGATCGGCATAGTACCCCCTTTGGGCACCAGAGGCCCCATCAGGAAGAGCATGACGTTCCACAGAATCGTCAGTGGCCGTCAGTAATCTTGGGTCATCAACCCCGTATCTCCACCGGAGAGTCCGGGTCACAAGGGAAGTGCATCGAAGCCCATACGCTAAGGAATTGTCCTCCCCGCCCAATGCCTATTATGTTGTATCCACAACATTAACCTCTATAACCGCTAAGTCAAACTAGCATACAACCTCTATTAGCGGTTATTCCTATCGTACGGCTTGTACGTACTGGTGGCCAGCCAATCATGCACTTTCGTGTTCTACATGCGACACACAACCTCGTGTTACAACGTGTCAAGGCCAATGAATGCAACACACAAGGTGGTCCCTTAAATCTAGGTTTAATTTGTAAGAAAAATAATACACAGCAGGAAATATAAATGAACGGTAAGTTCTAACAGTTATGCTATGTATCACAGTTTATTTTGCATAAAGAAAATAAATAATGCATGGAATATGAGCTAAAATAATTAAACAGCGAATGGCAAGGTGTCTTGCCTGGTAGGGCGCCTGGTGTGCTGCGATGATCAAGGTGGCACGATCTGCAACTTCGGTGCAACCACTATGCAAGGTGACCTCGGATGGTGGTACGGACAGTTTCATTAGGTCCAGAAGGGTCAATTTAGTTAGGACGGACATGAGGACGTACCAAATTGGTAAGGGACGAGGATTATGGCTAGTCGAGATGAGAGACGACAATCAAAAAATCATTTTAGACCCAAAAATCCAAATTTTGTCCAAATATAACTTTTAAGTCAAAACTACATTTGAAAAATAAATAGAATACTATAATAATCAAAAATTTATAGAATACCATGAAAATACAATAATATAATTAATTGAGATATTATAATATATAATTCAATAACCAATACGATATTAATAAAATCGGTGATAATAATAATAATAAAATAGCATATACGAAAGAAGGAGAAAACAACATAAAACTAAACAAAAAATAATAGTAATAATAATAATAATAATATTATTATTAATAATAATAAAATAACAGTACTAATGGTAAAAATAATAATAATAATGATAATAGTAGTACTAATAGCCACAAATAAACTATTATCTAATAATCATAATAATAATAATAATAAAAATAATAATTTTATTGATAATAAAAATAATAATTATAATAATAAAGATGATAATAATGAATATAATATTAACAATGATAATAATAATAATAATAATATTAATGATAATACACAAAAACATCAAAATCAACAACAACAAAAATAATAATAATAATAAATAAATAATAATAATGATAATAATACAAAACAAAAATTAATAGACAAAAACAAAATATCAAACTCACCAAACAAATTATTTCTCTGCTGTCTCGTTGTCTTCCTGGGAAGACTCTTCACCCAAAAAAAGAAAGACGGGGAGAGAGAGGATGGAGCCGGAGAAATTGAGAGAGTGCGAGGAAGGGGAGGATGGCGGCGAGCGGGCGGAAGAGAGCGGAGAGGCGACGGCGGAGCAGTGCCGGAATAGTGGAGCGACCGGAGTTGCGGGGCCTGCCGGCGGAGCTCACTGACCCAGTGAAGTCGGAGAGCGCGCGGAGGAGGGTTTTTCGTCCAGGCGACGGAGGTTTGGGTTTTGGGGGCTCGACGGAGGCTACGGACGGTGGCGGCCGGGTGGGGCGAAGTCAGAGAGGGGAGGAGATGGTTTCGACGACGGCGAGCGACGCTAGGCCGGAGACGGCGAGAGCGGCGGAAGTGGAAGGAGAAGAAGGTTCGGGCGGCGGCGTTTGTCGGAGGGCACGGTGGTGGCAAGGACGGAGGGGCTTGGCCTTGCCGGAGGGGGCACACAAACTGCGGAGGAAGGCGGAGGAAGCCGGAGATGAGCCCCGGTGCGCGGGTTCGGCGTCGCCGACGGCCAGGTGAGCTGGGTTTAGTTTTTAGGGTTTTTTTTGTACTGGTTTGGGGCGGACGGCCGGTCGCGATGACGGGGTGACGATGTGGGCGATGGTGGTCGTGCTTTGGGTTGATGGATGGTCGGGCTGGTGGCAGTAGAAAGGCCGGGGTGGTCGGGTGTGCGGCGGGTTGGCAGCCGCGGGTGGCGGGGCTGCGGAGGTGGTTGTGGTTTCGAAAATGGTGATGGCAGTGGTGTAGGCGGGTCGACGGGGATGCTGTGGCGGTGTTGGTATGTTTGTCCCTGTGGTGGTGTCGGGTGGCGGTCGCAGGGGACGGGGTTGCCGGGGATAGATGGTCGGGATTGTGGCGGTGCTAATCCTAAGGGTGGCGGTCGTGTGCTGGTGGAGACGAGGGATCGGGGTTAGGGTTAGGATTGCTAGAGTAGGAATTGGGTTTTGGATGAATCGTGTCGGAGTTGTCGACACAAAAAATAAATGTATTTGTAATAGATGGAATAAGAATTTGGGACGTGGAACACGGACACGGACACGAGGCAGTGCACTTGTGGTGGAGGAAATATTTGTGTGGAGGAATTTGTGGATGAATAATGTGGAGGAGTACCTGCCTATTTATAGGATGTGGGAATTCCCACTTGGATAGGAACTAGGAATAGTTAAAACCCAAATTAGATATTTTCTAATTTAATTTAAAGCAGTCAAATCCAAATCCAATCTATATCCAAATCTAATTTCAAATTAAATTTCTAATTTAAATCAAATTAAATTTCTAGTATAAAATCCATGAGATAAATCAATTTCAAATATGTAACCATTTAAATAAATCCAAAAATATTTAAATCAAGTTTTAAATGTCCCAAGAATTTAAAATATGTTTTCCAAAAAATACTATAATAATTAATTTCAAAAATACATTATTATTTACAATATAAACATAATAAATTTTTATGAAATATATACGGGAATAATAATATTTATTATTAATAACTGTTTTCACGAAGACTTTGAATAAAATAATAATTTGGAAACTTGGGTATGATAACAAAATAATTATTATGTATATTATTTTGAAACTATAAAAAGATAGAGAATATTTTTCTAAAATATGTACGCTCGCACATATTCGCACTCGTCGAGCAAATTCAAAAAACGAACCTCTTCGTGTACGACGTATAATACGACTACGCGACGTACAATAATAAAATTTTAAATCAGTACCAAAATTTAATAAAAATAAATAGTAAAAAATTAGGGCTTTTACAGCGCGCACGAACGAGATCCAGAAATGACGCTTCGAAGCAGCAACTTTGCACACATTTTTCGAGAAATCTGACCCTTGGATCGGCGATCTCTTTGCTCCATCACAATTTCGGAATATCCCACTTCACTCCCCTAAATTTTCGTCCGTTAATTTTGTCGTTTGATACATCAAAACCAGCCACAAAGTTGACGCTTTAAATTGTATAATTTTTGGACAGTTTTGTGGAGCCAACTTCGTCGATTCGTATCTTCTCCATTGCATCTCCATCTGGCGTGCCACTGGTTCCTATGCACAGCTGGTATAACCCTCTTCCTACCCTTTAAGTTTCGTTTCATTATGAGCACGTTTGATTGGTTGAATTCGACGCCAAAGTTAGCCGTCCGAATTCCTAATTTCCAAGTTGTAAAATTTCATTTTTGAACCCGGGACTCCGAATTCCATTTCTGACACCACCAGTAGACTCGTGGTGTAATTGTGGCATGTTTTCATATAAAATTTGTTAGATTTGGAGGACGTTGGCCCTGGCACGCATTTCGGTGCAAAACGGGCCCCATAGTCCGAATCAACGGGACTTTTTGACGCCGGCTCATCGGAATCCAATTCCGGATATATCGTTGAGTTTGTATCGTCATTCTGGACTCGTTGACATATAATTTGCTAGGTTTTAGTAGACATTAGTTCTGGCACGTATTTCGGTGTTAGTAGGATACCAATATCCGTGTCAACGGGTCATTTTAAGATCGGTTCATCGGAATCCAATTCTGGACATACCTTTGAGTTCGTATCATCATTCTGGACTCATTGATATATAATTTGCAAGGTTTTAGCGGACATTGGTTTCGACACGTATTTCGGTGCAAGTCGGATACCAATATCCGGGTCAACGGGTTATTTTGAGATCGGTTCATCGGAATCCAATTCTGGACATATCATTGAGTTCGTATCGTCATTTCGGACTCGTTGACATATAATTTTTTGAGTTTTGAGGACGTTGGCTCCGACATGCTTTTTCGTGCAAATCAAAATTTCAATATCCTGGTCAACGGACCAATTTGAGATCGGATCAACCGAATCCAATTCTGGATATACCGTTGGATTCATATCGTCATTCTGCATTCGTGAACATATAATTTGTTAGATTTAGTAGACTAGTATTCTTGCACATTTTTCGGTGCAAAGAGGGTCCGACACGGACACCGTTTTGACCCGAAATTACTTTTTTGCCCCTGTATCCAAATTGGACTTATGGATAGGCTAGCCTAGCTGATTTGACCATTCTGGACACGTTGGTGACATTTGTTTCATCATCAGACAATGTTTGTAGATATTTTCTTTGTGTATTACCTTTTATTATAATTAATTCTTATTAAGTTCGTATTTCAGAATTAGTAGAACGAAACTGAGATCAGTCGATTCCAGTGATCTCACATCGCTAAAATTGACAAGATGATCATTTGGATCACTATAATAAGATTATTAACCTTATCGTTGATTATCTTATCTCGATTTGTGTGACATAGGTTTTGATGTACGAATAACGAGGTACAACTTGATATTTTAATTCTTAAATTAGAGTTGATCATGTTTTACCAAGATATATGGTATCTTGGTAGGTAAATATTAGGAATAGTATGCTTAGACTGGTTTTGACATCGGTTGACCAAGTTTGACTGCTTTGACCAAAAGTCAACTATCAGTCAACATTTGGCATAGAAATGTCTAGAACTTGACCAGAGTTGACCAGTTGACCAAAAGTCAACTGTTAGTCAACATTAGCCTAGTTTGACCTAGAGTTGACCAGTTGATCAAAAGTCAACTGTTAGTCAACCTTTGACCTAGTATGACCTAGTATGACCTAGTTTGACTTGGTTTGACTTCCTGTAACCTAGTTTAACCTAGTTTGACTTAGTTGGACTGAGATTGACCTAGATTACATAGCTTATACTATATAATCCTGTCTAACACTGTTGAGCCATAATTATTTTATATATATATATATCATTTTTAGGTTTTTGGCATCACTCTGAGCATCGACCCCATTTGACAGCTCAGGACCGCAAGCGAGTACATTCACTGATAGATTTTATTGTATATCTGCTATATCCGATTCAGTTGTAGTGTCTTACTTGATTTCCAGACACGATAGTTCACAGACTAGTATATGTTGGATCATGACATGAGATGTTGTTCCTAGATTTCTTGGTATATTGGTATATTTCTTGTCTTGTTCCCTGTACTTGTATAGACACTGATTCCTAAGGAGACTTGCTACCCTCTTAGGGAATCCCGTGTCATGACGTGTCATGTCTGGATCCTTTATACTATTCGGGGAAGGGGAGTTATTAGTGGTTGTGTGATCAAAATCCCTACTTGTTCTTCACACTTGTACTTGTCACTTGTTCATAGCTATACCCTCGCTTACGACGGGTAAAGTCTAACCCCACTTGTTCATAATTTTCCATGGTGGCCGGCCTGATCCTACTCCGTTGTACACTTGTTTATAGTTGGTCAGATGGAAAGCCTGACCATGTTTCCCAAGCCGATCACATAACGCACTAATAATTCAAGACATATTTTATATATTTTATTATAGGAGGCTAAGTTCTGTTCAGGAGAAGGGTTACAACCCCGGTCCTTGTTTGGTTTACGGGTTGTAACTTTGTTTTCGAATAGTTCCCAAGTCATCTTATAAATTGTCGTCCTATTCAGTACTCACATCCTGTTATATATTTTCGGTTGATTTTGTCTTGTATTTTACATGTTCTACATACTCTTATGTTATACCTTGATTGGAGGCTAATTTCTGTTCGGGAGAAGGGTTACAACCCCGGTTCTTATTTTGTTTAAGGGTTGTAACTCGGCTTCCGAATAGTTCCCAAGTCATCCTACATCTTTGTCTTGTATTTTATTATAATTATCTCTTATGTAATTTGTCAATTCATATGGAACTGCTGTTAGTGTTTGTACTTGCTTATTTTTCTGACAGGATAACCGTTGATGTTTATAGAGTACATGTTAGCTGATTGCTCTATATTTTACGGGTATGGCCAGGATAGAGTTTGATGAGACATTACCCATGGAACTCCAGCAGGATCCATTAGCAGTGGATGAGACACCATTAGTTTAGATTAGTCATTTTCAATTGTATTTATTCTCTGGATTACTGTATTTGAGATTTGGGATGTTTCTGGATTTGTGTTATCTTAGACACCTAGAACTCTATCTGGTTGTATCTCTGTGGTTTCATTTTATTTCATATCTATCTATCTTTTATCGTATTCTACCTTAGATGTGATTGAGACTGTATTTGCTATGTCACCTCCATTCGGAGTGTATATACTGTACAGGTACCTTATATATTGTTAGATGATTGACCTAGGATAGCGTTCTACCGCCGACACTACGGCGTAGGCTGCTCGTACCCACTTCTAGTACCCTTACTCTAGGATGCTGGTCGTGACACATGTTCATTATAAACGAATAAACAAAATATCTAGTCTATGACTTATCTCCAAGTGTGGGGGTAAGGTAGAGAAATGTGATGTTTGTGCTCAAACGAAAATCACAAGGAAACCCTTTTCTCGGGTTTATCGAAGTACTGATCTTCTGGAGTTGGTACACTCCAATATCTGTGACTTCAAACAATTTTCTACAAAGGCCGAGATAAAGTATTTCATAACTTTCATCGATGACTTCTCTAAGTATGCGTTCGTCTACTTATTGAAGGCTAAAGATGAAGCATTCGAGAAGTTCAAGGAGTTCAGAGCCGAAGCTTAGCGGCAGACTGGATAATAAATCAAAAGAATAAGAAGTGATCGAGGTGGAGAGTATAGGTCTTATGAATTCGTATCGTTCTGCAAAGAACATGTAATTGTCAATAAGACTATGGCTCCGTACTCTCCTCAATCAAACGGAGTAGAAGAGAGGAAGAACAAAATGTTAACAGAAATGATTAACTAAATGTTGTTGATTGCGGGTCTTCCAAAGTGCTACTGGGGAGAAGCTGCATTGACGGCCACTTTTATTCTAAATAGAGTGCCTCATGCAACTTCAGACATTACTTCTCATGAACCCTGGTTTAAGGTCAGACCTAACTTGAATGTCATTCGAGTGTGGGGGTGTCTGGCATTTGTCAAGTTCAGTATGAAGGACTTGGGGGAAGCTGATATGATCTTAGGGATCAAGATCATTCGGACAGACACTGGACTAGCGCTGTCACAGTCTCATTATGTTGAGAAGATGATCACTCATTACGGGTATCAGGATCTTCCAAGTATCGATACATCGTACAGTTCTGATCTGAAGCTGAAGCCTAATTCAGGGGAAAGCATCAGGCAGCTGGAGTATGCAAGCGTAATCGAGAGTTTGATGTATGCTACTACTGCCACAAGGCCTGACATAGCTTTTGCTGTAGGAATGCTGAGTCATTTCACGAACAACCCAGACATTGAACACTGTAAGGCTTTGAAACAGGTTATGAGATATCGAAAGAAGACTCAGACATATGTACTACACTATAGCGAAGATCCGTCGGTAGTGGAAGGCTTCAGTGATGCTAGCTGGTGCTCAGAATTGCAGAGCGAGAGATCCATAGGTGGATACATTTTTACAATGGGTGGAGCTGCTATATCGTGGAAATCAATGAAGCAGACTATGCTCTCACGGTCATCCATGGAATCCGAGTTCTTTACACTTGATACTGCGACAGAGGAAGTAGAATGGCTTCAGGAGCTTATGTATGATCTTTTCATTGGTTGGGGCACAAATACCGGCGATACCAATATACTGTGATAACCAGGCGACTGCGACGGTGGCATCAAATGACTTCTTCAAAGGAAAGAAGAGAACTGTGCGGTTGAAGCACATGGTAGTACATGATCTCATCAAGAGGGGTATTATTGCAGTGATTGATGTTCGAAGTCAGGAGAACCTGGCGGATCCGTTCACTAAGGGCCTCAAGCGCTAGCTGGTCGATGACACAGCTTGTAAAATATAGGTTTGAAGGTATTTTGATATTGTATTATTGCAATCCTATCGTAAAGCTTTATGCTATTAGTTCAAAGAGAAATCTACTAGGCATCTAGCTTTTGGTTCAATGGAGGACCATTAATCGAAAGAATATCAGGAACGGTGGGTACATGTCCTATTGGGCATGGAGATGTTACGGACCTACAACCACTATTGTCTACTGTTATTTTTTACAGAAAATGGATCCTGTGGAAAGGTTAGCTTAAACGCCTTAATGAGTTCTCTGGCAGAGTGAATGCTTGGTGTGCTTTACAGGAAGCACGGTAGCGCAGAACTACAAGGAGTGAAAATATATGCTACTGTGGGGTGACTCCACCATAAGGTTTCCGAAAGGGGTAATGTCTCGGCTGTATGAGCCAAGTCACAATGGCGTAGCACCGCAAATAGGCAGGTAGCCTAAAGCTGTATGTTGAAATAAAGAGGATAGTAGTCAGCACTACAAAGAGGAGGAGTTCCTCATGTTATAGCGGCACGACACCACGATGAGGTACCCGGTTAGGGATAAAGCCTCGGCCTTGCAAGCCATGTCGTTGCGGCGTAACACTGTAAGGGAGCCTAAGGCTTCATACTAGGTAGTTTGGCACTACAAAGAGGCAGTGGCCTCATGTTACAGTAGTATGACACTACGATGAGGTTCCTGTTATGGGGTAAGGCCTCGGCTTTAAGCATTGTCATAGCGACGTAGCACCGCAAGGGAAGCGCAATGCGCTTCATGCCATGTCTCTTTAATAATAAACTCACCTATAGTGTATGGACATAGATCTCAGGCTGTCTCTTGAGGGTAAACTTGTAGACGCCCAAAATTATACACTGAAACCAGGCTGGCATAGGGACTTTAATGTGCAAGCCAGAAGCACATGTGACTATATTATGTGAGTGGGAACAACTTCAGCTATGATGCATAATTTAAGGCTTAGTCCATTCTTGTATTATAGTCTGTTGTTTGACCCATGCGAGAAGATTCAAGTCGTCAGCGATATCTCTCCTAATGCATGATGGGCAGTTACTGTGGGGAACACTTATACCCAAATATAGAGATATATGGGGGATTATTGGGTTATCGCCTTTTTTGTTTTAGAACTTTAGTCCTACATCGGCTAGGCCAAAGGAGTTGTATCTCTATATATTAGCTATGCTATTTTAGAGATGCACATGTGGTGTAGAGGTGCACATGGGTGTGCTATGTGGGGTTATTTTTCTAATGGGAAAAAGGCTAATTCAACAATTGAAAGCATTCATGCTTTTTGCTCTTAAAAATTTTATTTCCATTGGAGCTATGCCCCTTAGGGGCTTAGCGACTCGGACTCGGACTCGGACTCGGTCTCAGACTCGGACAAGGACACGGACTCGGACTCATGGGCTCATGGGGCACAATATGGTATTTTGTTGGCGCACTTTGTACTTAGTGGCGCGGGTGGCGCAGGGTGCGTAGGGCGCACAGGGCACAGGTGGCACCAGTGGCTCAGTGCACATTCTGCGTACGGTGTGCAAGGCGCACGGGGTGTGCGAGTGCGAGGTGAGCAACTTGTATCATATCGTGCCTGTGCATGATCTTAGTGGTTACTGGAAGTTCAAAGTAGTTTTTACCACGTCCCGAACGTTTTGCTAACCGGGAATTTGCAACTCGGGCCTATAAAAGTTCTCTTAACAAAAGTAAACAGAAGCATTAAGAGAGAAGAGAAGCGTTGCACCAGCATTGCTTTTGTACGGGAGTCCGTGTACCATCCGAGGAGTTAGAATAGCAGGAGTGTTCCAAAGTTCTCTGACGAACTTGCTGGTTCCTGGAAGCTATTCGTGTGGGGCAAATATAGCTTTGAGCAACGGTGATCATTCACCCCAGCAGGAGTTGTTCCATCTATCGCCTGTCATCTTCGCTACTGTTAGCAATTCGGATTAGTACCTTCTTCTTAGAAATACTTCATTAGGTTGCTGTTGTTTACAAAATCTTTTTGTATTTTCGTAAATCAATTGCTGCTATAACGAAATCTTTTTTAAGATCTTTGTTTACCAGAATCCACCAAGGATCTCTGTTACACGCCTTTTTGAAGTGCTGTGTTGAAACATTGTCTTTATAATTGTTTCGCCTTTTAAGTTTTTCCATCAAATATTGTGCCCCGGCACTAACATATATTTAAAGGAAACCTATTCATTTCTAAGGAAAGAAACCTATTTTCTTGCTCTTTGTCTGCATGCAACTACTATAATCTATATATTATGTATTCAAAGAATAACATACAGGGAATCTATATGATAGGTTTCTATCATGCATAGTTCTTAGGTTCTCGGAGCTCAAAATAATGGTTGTGTCTATAGATAATAAGGAAGAGGTGTTCGAGGATTTACCTATGGCTCGGTTGTTTGTGCTACGCGGAACAGTGGTGAACCTTCACCGTGGGGATGACAATAATGGAGCTCGAGAATTTGACTCGGACGTCGATGGGGAAATTTTCTTGCGGAACCTCGAGCGGTGCTTGTAGAACGGCACGATGACTCTGCGGTTCTAATCGGCAGTGAGGATTGGTCGCTCGGGGCTCAAGAACGGCACGACGGCACTACGGCTTCAAGCGCAACGTGCACTTAAGGCTGACGACGAGTCTGTGGACAATAGTCAGAGAAGGAAGGATAGCCAAAAAAAGGTTTTGATAGTGAGAGATAAGAAGAAGATTTGGAAAATATGAAGAGAGAGGGGATGGGATTTCCGTCGGAATAACGGAAAACTCATTTAAGTGCTTTAGAAAAGGAAGTGGTTGCCCTTAGTAATAGGGAGAAGGATAAGGAGTGGGGCGTTCCTATTTTCGCGGCTCGAAATTTTTTAGGAAGAAGAAATGGTAATAGTGACAGTTACCAATGGGTTTGGGTTAATGGATAAATTCTCCAATGGGTTTAATAAGGACAATCGGATTAGGGGGAGTTTGGGTTATTGAGTTGGGCCTGGAAAAGTGCAGTGGGTTTTATGACCATCGTTAATAAGGTTTGGAAATAATAATGGATTCAACAATTGGGTTTATTACTAATAACTATTGAATAAATGAAAAGTATACATATCCTATACATATACATATACTTATACATATACTTATGCATTTATATATATACTAGTACAAATATTTACATATGTCTATACATATATATATATATATATATATATATATATATATATATATATATATATATATATATATATATATTTTTATATATATATATATATATATATATATATATATATATATATATATATATATATATATATATATATACATATGTCTATTTACATATGTATATATATGTCTATACATATCCTATACATATTTATATATATACATCCTATACATATTTATATATATACATATATATACTATTGAATAAATGAAAAGTATACATATCCTATACATATTTATATATATACTAGTACAAATATTTACATATGTCTATACATATATATATATATATATATATATATATATATATATATATATATATATATATATATACTCACATATACGTATCTGGATACATAACTAACTAATTTAGAAAAATTTGGGAAGGGCGTTTTATTATACCCAACTTATAAAAATTTCGTCCTCGAAATTTAGGAGGAAAAAAAACGAACAAAAAACAATAATATAAATGCATACTTCTATAACTACCAACATCTAGAAAGGCATTGCAAGGTATAAGTGCTCTATCCTACATTCGCCTATTTGCAAGCCAATAACTAATATATGACTATCACATGACACCTTATACAACTATTGTGTAACCCCTAGTTCTTACATTCAATTGCTCCTTGCGGTGCCTATATATCCTCCATTGTTATGGTAAATACTTGTCCTTCTTGCTATGCTCCACTATGTTGTCTGGCTCTCGCGTATTACGTTGCCTGATCGAGAAGTGGTCCTCGTGAATATCCTCCTGGTGATGCTAGTTGGGTCGATAGTGGTGGTGCAGTCGCACGTTTCTTGGGGCAATCACCAGATATATGTTGATTAGATCCACAAGTCAACCACAATCCTAGTCTGAAACGACAATCGATTTGGTTGTGGCCTCTTCTCTTGCAATACTGACAGATTGTAATATCTTGATTTTGTTATGTGGATGCTCGAAGTTGATGATGCGTTGTGGGACATCTTTCAGGTCCTCCGGATGCTTGTTATATTGGTGTCTCTGTGGAAGTGAATTGCTGATTCTCTATTGGTTTCTCACGACGAATGGCTTCTTGTATCTTTGCTGTACTACGAACTATGACATGCGTCGTGTGTGCTACGGTCCTGATCAACTGTCGTAACTCGAAGTTGAGTCCTTGATGAAATCTTCTCACTGTCTTCTCTTCTATTTGAACTAATAAATGTGCAAATCTACTGCGGCTGAACTCGACGTCATACTCGTCCACAGTCATCGTGCCTTGGCGCAAACTTATGAATTTTTGTTGCAACTCAAACTTGACAGCGGTTGGAAAGAAACGCTCGTTGAAGAGATTACTGAATTCCTTCCAAGTTTGGTGGTTCCCTAAACTTCCCTCTTGATCCTCCCACCAATTGTGTGCAAGGTCCTCCAGTTGAAGTCGTATTATTGTTACCCACTTTTTCTTTGTAACTCAGAAGCCTTGAGCATATTCTCCATCTTCACTAGCCACGCGGTGACCTCATTGGGAGTTTCTGTTCCTTTAAATGTTGGCGGCCTTATGTTTCGAAACTTGTCTATCAGACCTTCCTTGCTTGCTAGAATGTTTTGTCTTATAAGCTCATTTTGTTGACACTGCATTTGCATCAGCTGCTGAAAAAACTGAAACATCGATGGTACATCGGGTTGCTGGGGCTGTTGTTGAAGCAACGCATCTGGCATCTGCAGAGTAAACTGTGGAGGTGGTGGAATATCGTCCCTTCAAAATCTTCAGGTGTGCGGATGCGGCTGATTGCTCTCTTGAGTGGGTTGACCTCCAAGTGTTTGCAGAGTTTAATCGACAGGTGTCACACCGGCAATTAGTGGAGTGTCAACAGGAGTCGTGCATCCATCTTGTGAGTCCATTATTTGTATAAAAAGAAAACCGTTAACCGAGGACGGATTGAAACAGGATGCAAGTCAAGAAAAACTTTTGAAGTCAAATAAATGGAGTCAAATACGATACAAGTCAGTGTGGATAAGATTCTATTTTGGTCTAGTCCTATCCGCAGGCCCGCTCGGTACAGTAACGTAACCGAAACGGCTAACAGGACCTACATAGGCCACCATAAAATCCATGTCACGCCCCAATCCCAAATCTCATGGGACCAGCACATGACTTGGCCAACTGGTACATACTCGAGGGCTAATCCATGTTATAGGAACCCCTCAAACATGCACATTCCCTGTCTATTAAGGACTCAAGTACAACATATAAGTCACAGGCATTTTCTAAATCTCATCTACAATATATAAACAAAGGAATCCATATGTGAATAAAGTACTGGAATAAGCTAACAAAGTCAAAGTGCAGCAAGGATAAATAAAATAGTCTCGGTGGAAAAAAATCCACTTTTGGTAGACTAATTATTGGAAACAAGTAAAAGTAATAATGGAAAGCAGGGTGAACCTCGCTCACAGAAATTCAGGTGGATCAATCTTCTCGAGATTTGAAGAGGGTACTCTTGCGTCGAGTCTTGAACCGTAAACCTGTGGATATTCTTCGTCTATACCTGGAGAAATGTCTAGGTCCTCAGTGGGACGTAACAAGATACATAATATGCAAGCCAAGTATCTCAAAATATAGTATCTAAATAAATAAGTGATAAAGTAAGAAAATTAAACTAAAGATAACCTATATGACAGTTACATGCGAATGAGAACAACTAACTACACATGAACTGTAAAATATGGCGGGATACAAATACCGTAGCTCGTAAATAAACTACGGCTAAGAAACTCACCCGACCTTGGAGGCCACAAGGTGATCAAATAACCTTATCCTTAGAGGACACCAGGTTACAAATAATCAGGTAACCCTATCCTTGGAGGACACTAGGTTACAAATATATAGACAATAGAATCAGAAACAGTCCCTGTGTTTATAATCGTTCTCCCCATCCCACGTGTCTAATTATATAAGTAAATCAACCTCCTTAGTATGATGGTATCACAAGTGGTAACTTGCTAGCGACATATATAGAACAAATCCATAATCTATATCGGGAACAAGCATTACATAGATATATGAACTGAACATAATCGTAACATGTAACATGGCTAACTAGCTAAATCATGAACAATTAATGAGAATATTGGACATAATAAATAAAATAAATATATAGTTGAAATAACATGGCAAGGTATACTTGCCTGATGATTCTCCAAGTCCGCACTGAGTCCTCAATTACCAAGGTCTATTCCAAGCCTATACAAATTTCAAGAATTTTACTTGGTATTGACATACTTATATATATATATATATAAAATAAATCTTTATTATCTTTCGTATATTTAAAAAATGTTTGTGATTATTATGTATGACTATATTACCATTAGTGGGCCCCACCTTACTTAGTTTATTCCATTAAAACTAAATGATGGCAATATGATAAATAAAGAGGGTTAACTTGCACATACAGACATTCATTTCCAAAAGAACAGAAACCATTTTTTTGTCTTCTTGTGCATTGTGTTCTACTACAAGTTAGCTGATGAGCAAAGGAAGAGGTTCAAATGTAAGCACATATTTTTATATACAAAAAATGTACTTAATGACCTTGGCCTCTTATTCTAAGTATAGACATATAGGTGATTAAATAATTCTTGGCTGCTATCATTCTCCCATTCATCCCATTCACCAAAGCAGGAAAGGAGGGGGTGGTATATATTTGAAGGAAACCTATTCATTTCTAAGGAACGAAACCTATTTTCTTGCTCTTTGTCTGCATGCAACTACTATGATCTGTATATTACGTATTCATAGAATAACATACAGGGAATCTATATGATATGTTTCTGTCATGCATGGTTCTTAGGTTCTCGGAGCTCAAAAATAATGGTTGTGTCTATAGGTGATAAGGAAGAGGTGTTCAAGGATTTATCTATGGCTCGGTTGTCTGTACTACGCGGTAAAGTGGGGAACCTTCACTGTAGGGATGACAACGATGGAGCTCGATAATTTGACTCGAACATCGGCAGGGAAATTTTCTTGCAAAACGTCGAGCTGTGCTTGGAGAACGGCATAATGACTCTGCGGTTCCAATCGGCAGTGAGGATTGGTCATTACGGGCTCAATAACGGCACGACAGCACTGCAGCTTCAAGCGCTACGTGCACTTAAGGCTGACGACGAGTCTGCGGACTGTTATTCCCGGGGCACAATTTTTGATAGAAAACTGAGAAAATGAAACAATTCTAAAAACAACATTTCAACGCAACACTTCAAAGAAGGTGCACAACTAGGATCCAAGGAGGATTCTGGATTACGATAATCTAAAAAGATTTCGTAACAGTAGCAAACAACAGTAGCACTTCTAAACAGAAGGTATGAATCGAAATGCTAACAGCAGCAGCGATGACTGGCAAAAGATGGAAGATGGCCTATTGGGGTGAATGATCACCGTTGCTCAAAGCTTAATTTACCCCACACGAACAGCTTCCAAGAACTAGCAAGTTCGACGAAGAACTTTGGAACACTCTTCTCTTCTGACTCCTCGGAAGTGCAAAGTGCACCAACAAAACACCACATTACGCCTCATTAGCCCATGAGTCCGAGTCGCTAAGCCCCTATGGGGCTTAGCTCCAATGGAAATAAATTTTCCTAGAGCAAAAAGCAAGAATGATTTTGATTATTGATTTAGCCTTTTTCCTATTAGAAAAATAACCCTACATGGCATACCCATGTGCACCTCCACACCACATGTGCATCTCTAAAAGAGCATAGCTAATATATAGAGATGCAACTCCTTTTGTCTAGCCGATGTGGGACTAAAGTTCTAAAACAAAAGGCCAAAACCCAACAATCCCTCACATATCCCTATATATGGGTATAAGTGTTCCCCACAGTAACTGTCCATCATGCATTAGGAGATATGTCGCTGACGACTTGAATCTTCGTGCATGGGTCAAACAACAGACTATAATACAAGAATCGACTAAGCCTTGAATTCTGCATCACAGCTGAAATTTTTTCCACTCACATAATATAGTTACATGTGCTTCTGGCTACACATTAAAGGCCCTGTGCCAGCCTAATTTCAGTGGATAATTTTGGGCGTCTATAAGTTTACCCTCAAGAGATGTCCTGATATCTCTTTGTCCATACACTATAGGTAAGTTCTTTGTTAAAGAGACATGGCATGAAGCGCTTTGTGCATCCCTTGCGGTGCTACGTCGCTATGACATAGCCTAAAGCCGAGGCCTTACCCCATATCTGGAACCTCATCGAAGTATCATACTTCTGTAGCATGAGGTCACCGCCTCTTTGTATTGCCATACTACCCAGTATGAAGCCTTAGGCTCCCTTGCGGTGTTACGCCGCAAGGACATGGCTTGCAAGACATCGTCTTTACCCCTATCTGGGTACCTCATGTGGTGTCGTGCCACTGTAACATGAGGAATCCCTCCTCTTTGTAGTGCTGACTACACTAACTTTTATTTTAACATACAACATTAGGCTACCTGCCTATTTACGGTACTACGCCACTGTGACTTGGCTCGCAAAGCCGAGGCATTTCCCCTTTCGGGAACCTCATAGTGGAGTTACCATACTGTAGCATGGAGTTTCACTCCTTATAGTGCTGTGCTACCGTGCTTCCTGTAAAGCACACCAGACATTCATTCTGCCTGAGAACTCATTAAGGTGTTTAAGCCAACCTTCCCACATGATCTAATTTTCTGCAGAAAACAACAATAGACAACAGTGGTTGTAGGTCCATAACCACTCCATTCCCAATAGGACATGTACCCATCGTTCCTGATATTCTTTCGATTAATGATCCTCCCTTGAACCAAAAGTTAGATGCCTAGTAGATTTCTCTTTGAGCTAATAGCATAAAACTTTATGGTAGGATAAAATATCAGAATGCCTTTAAACTCATTTTACTTGCTGTGTCATCGACCAGCTGGCGCTTGAGGCCCTTGGTGAACAGATCTGCCAGGTTTTCCTGACACTGAACATCAATCACTGTAATAACACCTCTCTTGATGAGATTGTGTACTGCCATGTGCTTCAACCGCACAGTCCTCTTCTTTCTATTGAAGAGGTCATTTGATACCACCGCCGCAGTCGTCTGGTTGTCTCAGTATATCGGTATTTCCGATATTTGTTCCCCAACCACCGGAAGATCATACATGAGCTTTCGAAACCATTCTGCTTCCTCCGCTGAGGTATCAAGTGCAAAGAACTCAGATTCCATGGATGACTGCGAGAGCATAGTCTGCTTCTTCGATTTCTACGATATAGCAGCTCCACCTATTATAAAAATGTATCCACCTGTGGACCTCTCGCTCTCCACTTCTGAGCACCAGCTGGCATCACTGAAGCTTCCACTACCGGTGGATCTCTGTTGTAGTATAGTGCATATGTCTAATTCTTCTTGAGATATCTCATAACCTGTTTCACATCTTTTCACTGCTCAATGTCTGGGTTGCTCGTGAAATGACTCAGCATTCCCATGGCGAAAGCTATGTCAGGCCTTGTGACAATAGTAGCATATATTAAACTTCCAATTATGCTTGCATATTCCAGCTGCCTGACGCTTTACCCTGAATTAGGCTTCACTTCAGATCATACCTATACGGCGTATTGATCTCTGGAAGATCCTGATACCCGTAACGAGTGATTATCTTCTCAACATAATGAGACTGTGACAGAGCTAGTCCAGTGTCTGTCCGGATGATCTTGATAACTAAGATCACATCATCTTTCCCCAAGTACTTCATACTGAACTTGCTTGAGATGAACTTCTTTGTCTCCGTGACACAGCCTATATTAGTACCTGGATCAGAATGTCGTCCACGTACAGACAAACGATCACACCTCTTCAATCAGCAAACTTCGTGTAAATACACTTATCCATCTCGCTGACCATGTAGCCATTTAACCTTATAACCTTGTCACATTTCTCTTGCCACGTCTTGGGAGCCTGTTTAAGACCGTACAAGGAGTTCACCAACTTGCAGACTTTGTCTTCAAGGCCCTTGACGACAAATCCCTCTGGCTGTTACATGTAAATCTTTTCGATCAGCTCGCTATTTAGGAAAGCTGTTTTTACATCCAACTGATGTATCACCATCTTATGTATTGCAGTGAGAGCAATCAACATTCTGATTGTTTTCATTCGCGCTACTGGAGCATACGTGTCAAAGTAGTCAATCCCCTGCTTCTGAGAAAAACCTTTGGCTACCAACACAGCCTTGAACTTGTCAATAGTTCCGTCTGCTTTCATATTTTTCTTGAAGAGCCATTTGTATTCGATGTGTTTAGCTCCTTCAGGAAGATCAACCAACACCCAAGTGTTATTTGAGGTGATAGAATCAATTTCATTGTCAATTTTCTCCTTCCAAAAAACTGCGTCTCTGGTCTTCATCGCCTCATCATAGGTAAGCGGATCTGCTTCCACATGATAGGTGACAAAGTCATTACCGAAGTCTTTCAGCCTCCTCACACGCTTAGTCGACGACTTAGCTATTTCTGGTTCAATCGTTGTTTCAAAAACAACATCTTCTTGGACTACTTCTTCATTGAAAACTTTAGTTTCTTGCACACCCTCATTGTTCTCCGATATATCCGCAAGAACAATATTCTTGTGCCTTGAAATTTGTCTTCAAAATATTCTACGTTGCGAGATTCAATAATATAATTTGACTCAATATCAAAAAATCTTCGAGCATCACTCTTCTCTGTATACCACAAGAAAATCGTCTTTGTAGTCTTTGTCCCAAGCTTCTGAATTTTCAGATCTGGAAGCTTGACATATGCCAGACACCCCCACACTTGAATGTTATTCAATTTAGGTCTGACCTTGAACCAGAGTTCATAAGGAGTCATGTCTGAAGTTGCATGAGGCACTCTATTTAGAATAAAAGTGGTCATCAATGCAGCTTCTCCCCAGTAGCACTTTGGAAGACCCGCAGTCAACAGCATTGAGATTATCATTTCTGTCAACGTTCTGTTCTTCCTCTCTGCTACTCCGTTTGATTGAGGAGAGTACGAAGTCGTAGTCTCATTGACAATTTCATGTTCTTTGCAGAACGATGCGAATTTATGAGACCTGCACTATCCATCTCGATCACTTCTTATTCTTTTGAGTTGTTGTCTAGTCCTTCGCTCCGCTTCGGCTCTGAACTCCTTGAACTTCTCAAATGCTTCATCTTTAGCCTTCAGTAAGTAGATGAACGCATACTTTGAGAAGTCATAGATGAAGGTTATAAAATACTTTATCCCGGCCTTTGTAGAGAATTGTTTGAAGTCACAGATATCGAAGTGTACCAACTCCAATAGATATGTACTTTGATAAACCTGAGGAAAGGGTTTCCTTGTGATCTTTGTTTGAGCACAAACTTCACATATCTACCTTACCCCCACACTTGGAGATAAGTCCTAGACTAGATATTTTGTTTATTCGTTTACAATGAACATGTCCTAGTCTATTGTGCCACAACTCAAAAGAATAAGCAGAATGAGTGATTGCATTAATTACATTGGACTGATTTACAAGCTGAATTTTGAACATTCCTTAGTATAAAAAGCTTTCCCAAAATATGTTCCCTTAATAGACATCACCATCTGGCCACCATTGATGTCCATCCCGAGGCCTATAATGCAGAGTAGACCTCCCAAGATCAGGTTCTTTGCGATAGCAGGTACATGCTTCACACCTTGAAGCATCAGAGACTTTCCCGAAGTCAGCTTTAAAACTACTGTCCCGATCCCGAGCACTTCAGCTTTTGCCTGGTTCGCCACCATAACCACTTCAAAAGTTGGTGTATAGGGGGTGAACCACTCCTTGTTGGAATAGACATGGCAGGTGGCTCCAGTGTCTACCCACGAGTCAGAGTCAGCCCCCACCGCATGGACCTGCACAATCATATCAACAACGTCAGTGATCATAGATACCTTGCTAGGCTCTCCATGCTCTGATTGCTTGGTCTTTGCTTTGCATTCATTCTTGAAGTGGCCCGTCTTGCAACACTTGAAACAAGGCATCTGAGACTTTGCCTTCTTTTGCTTGAATGAAGTCCCCTTCATATTCAGATAGTTAGGATCCTTCTTCTTGTTGTGGGAAGCCGTATGTTTTCCCCTTGGTTCCTTGGTATGAACCAGATTGGCGTTAACCAATTGCTTGGATAGTACGTCCACCTTCAGTTGAGCCCTCATCTTGTCCTCAACGTAGACTTCCTGCAGGAGATCGTCAAGACTGACCTCCAACTTCTTTCTATGCATGTTTGCATAGAACTTGCTCCACCCAGAAGGGAGCTTCGAAACGATCCCTCCAATAACAAACTTGTTGGAAAGAGGCATCGACTCGTCTTCGAACTTCTGTCGTAGTTTCAGAAACTCCTTCACCTGCGACAGCATTGGCTTCTCGTCCTCAAAGAACCACTTATAATATTTTTCAACAAGAAATATCTTGCTTCGGTTCTTATCATCCTCGTACAGTTTCTTCAGAGACTCCAAAATCTCTCTGGCAATAGTCTTCTTTGAATAAGATTCTGCAAGAAAATCTTCCATAGCATTTAGGATCATAAGCCTACAAAGGCTATTGTCCCTTCTCCATTTGGTCTGGTTCTTAATAGTGGCAGAGATTACGACTGCAGATCCAGTTTCTGGAACAGTAGATTTCTCCTCAATCAGTACGTGATCAACATCAAAGAACTGAAGATGGAAGAAAACCTTTCTTTTCCAGATTTGATAGTGCTCACCATCAAATTGTTCTAACTTAGAGAAGTTAGGATTGATTAGCGAAGCACGAAAGTTTTCCATCGTAGTAACTTAAGCTTTGAGATTGTTATTCCCGGGTCACAATTTTTGATGGGAAATTGAAAAAATGAAACAATTATAAAAACAACATTTCAACGCAACACTTCAAAGAAGGTGCACAATAGAGATCCTAGGAGGATTCTGGATTACGATAATCTAAAAAGATTTTGTAACAGTAGCAAACTACAGTAGCACTTCTAAATAGAAATTATGAATCGAAATGCTAACAGCAGCAATGATGACAGGCGAAAGATGGAAGATGGCCTGCTGGGGTGAATGATCACCGTTGCTCAAAGCTTACTTCGCCCCACACGAACAGCTTCTAGGAACTAGCAAGTTCGATGGAGAACTTTGGAATACTCTTCTCTTCTGACTCTTCGGAAGGTGTACGGACTCCTGCACTAAGTGGCGCTGAAGCACTGCTTCTCTTCACTCTCAAATTCTGTGGAAACACGTAAGGAATGGTGCTAAAAACACTTCTTCCTTTTATGAATTCTTGACTTCTCCTTTGAGAGAGAGAGCAGAGAAGCTTATATAGCCTCGCTCTATAACCGCCCAGTTAGCAACATGTTCGGGATATGGGAAAAAACCGTCCCGAACATGCTGTAACTGCTCAATCGTGCACAGACACGATCAAAGCAAAAGGGCGCACAGCGCGCACCATCTGTGCCACTTGGGTAACGCGCACAACCGCTCCAGCGTGCACTAGCGCACTGTACACCCTGCGTGCACCCTGTACAACACAAACAACTTGCACCACTAGCATACACTGTGCCACTTGTGCACCTCGAACAACTTGTGCCAACCTGTGCCAACCGCCTGCCAACAGGCAGCACCTACTGGCGTGCCACTAGGCTGCATAACTGGGCGCACCACTTGGCCATGCCATTTGGCAGTGCATGTGGCTCACGCAACGAGTACAACTTAAGTGCACTATGCACCTAGCGACGATGCTGACATGCTAAGTGCAAAGTACGCCAACAAAATGGCATATTATGCCTCATGAGCCCTTGAGTCCGAGTCGCTAAGCCCCTACTGGGCTTAGCTCCAATGGAAATAAATTTCCCAAGAGTAAAAAGCATGAATGCTTTTAATTGTTGATTTAGCCTTTTTCCCATTAGAAAAATAACCCCACATGGCACACCCATGTGCACCTCCACACCACATGTGCATCTCTAAAAGAGCATAGCTAATATATAAATACAACTCCTTTGGCTTAGCCGATATGGGACTAAAGTTCCAAAACAAAAGGCCAAAACCCAACACGGGCAATAGTCGAAGAAGGAAGGGTAGCCGAAAAAAGGTTTTGATGGTGAGAGATAAGACGAAGATTTAGGAAATATCAAGAGAGAGGGGATGGGATTTTGATGGTTCAACTGAGGTTCAACCAGTTCAACCGAGGTTCAATTGAAGTTCAATATATTTGGTTTGGTTTGGTTTGGTTCAAACAGGTAAAATATTCATATTTACATCTTGGTTTAGTTTGGTTTGGTCATAAGTATGTTAGTTTGGTTTAATTTTACAACTATAAGGACGATTAAAACCAAATCAATAATCAAATGGTCCAAATTTCACATGATAATTTATTTTGATTTAAAAAACCAAAATTAGCCGGTTCAATTGTAAACCGGTTCGGTCGGTTCACTGGTTGAACCCGATTTTGAGAAAAGACCAATGGTTCTTTAAAAGACCCAATTTTAGTCGAACCGGACCGATTTTTTGGCTTAAACCGGTTGGACCCAGTCCAACCGCCGGCCCGGTCCAGTTTTTACAACATTGATGGTAACAGTGACAGTTACCAATGGGTTTAGGTTAATAGATAAATTCTCTAATGGGTTTAATAAGGACAATCGGATTGGGGGGAGTTTGGGTTATTGAGTTGGGCCTGGAAAAGAGCAGTGGGTTTTATGACCATGGTTAATAGGCTTTGGAAATAATAAAGGATTTAACAAATGGGTCTATTACTAATAACTATTGAATAAATGAAAAGTATACATATCCTTGTAGAAGCATGAAAAATATAGGGTTCATGCGGATTACAAATTGTCGCATAAGTACCCTGTGCCAAATAGGTCCGTATGAAGGAAAGCCGTATGACTGTTCAAAGATATATGTGGCCAGTCGACAAACAGCTGTAGAAGGAAAATATGCGACCAAGGAGGAGCAGTTCATGATAATGATAACAAGTCCTGGCAAAACATGACAGTTCTGACACTTCGACAAGAAAGATAAAATGTGAGACGTCGCCCAAAAGCAGGGTTCGTACGCCTCCATGCGGCCAGAAGAGTGTCACCTAAGCCGCATGAAACTCATGCGGCTCAGGTAATGCAGCTCCAAAGTTTCCTTAACTTCATACAGCCAGGAGTAATTATAATCCAAGCCGCATGCATGAGTCTCATGCGACCCCGCATGATCGAGGACTGAGAAAGCAATACGCAACGGGAAACGTGGCAATCTGACCAATTCCTTATCTATCCAGATTTGCTGCAACAAAATCCCAACAAATCAACAGCTGGCAGCCCAAGAGCGAGTCTTCGAGTGCTAATCAGCCACGTGGCTGCACGCCGTCTATGTGGCTCAAAATACATCTTATTATAAATAGCAGGGTGCCATACCCCTGCAAAAGGCTGGCAACCTTGAAGAAAAAGCAATATCTTCACGAGCTAGAGACTGCATCAGATAGTCCACGGAGTCAGGCAGAGTTGATAGCACTTTTCTGAGGCTCTACCGTCACCCCCAGAATCAAAACTAGACAATAGTACTTAGATTGTTTCCTAGGCCTTCTTTCTAGGTCCTTCTTTGTACAAGCGAGTTTGCAATCATTTCCAGCATTCTATAATACCGGTTGTTGATTTTTATGGCAAACACGATGACAACTCTGTTAGGGACATCCTTTTCTTCCGAGGAGAAGTTGGTTACGCAATCTGATGCGTCCAAGCTCGGCTCTACATAGCAGATGCTTGTGGTCCGCTTTGACCAACAAGCCTTCGAAGAATTGCTCTCTAAAGGGAGCGCCATCCCGTTTCAGCAGCAAGCCAACCCAAAGAGGACTCGCAACGCGTCGGTGCACCAAACTGTTGCCCCCGACCAAGTTCTCGAAAAAGCATCTTCTGCAGCCCAAGACGGTGACCAGAACTCTCCTACTGCTTTGTTTCCGACTGTAGAGGACCCCACTGTCGCCAAATCTAGTAGAGGAAAACACTACGATGCTAAGTTTTTGGGGGCATAAGGGAACTACATACGGACGAAGAAGTGGCCGCAAAGAGGAGATGGCTAGTCTGCCAATGCAACGGCCAACTCCGGCCGCAGGCAGACAACTCATGCGGTAGCCAACCCTCGTCGCAAGAAGATGATCCATGCGGCAGCCAGCTCCGATCGCAAGAAGATGGTCCATGGTATGACCAATCCTGGCTTCAAACATGACGTCTCATACGGCCCTATCAGAAGCTGTGTGTTCGACCGCCTCTTATGCAGGCCCGACGCCATACGGCCCACCGAGGATGCAGGATGTATCAATCTGGACTCTTTTTACTACGTGCCGTTGGGCGCAAGTCAAAAAAGTCTAGGGCAGTGCGGGCCCAACCAGCCCAGTCAACTGTCCAAGTTGCTGACTGTCAGTGGGCCCCGTTAACTGTTACACGGGCTCCTGACGGAAAATTGTACAGAACCACTCGCGTCCAGTCCCCCATGGCCAACGGACAGGGTGGGTCTTTAAAGTCTCCCTCTAAAGATCCAGAGCAGGTGCTTTTACTAGCCATAGATCAGGGAGCAAACATGATACCTAAGCACCCGTGCGCTCAGGATTCCCGAGTTCACAAGTTTTGTACAAAGGTAGAGCGGCCTCCTACCGACTTACGTGACGTGATTACTCACAAACGGGAAGATGGCAGCGTCGGCATGCAATGATTCTATCTCAGGGCATCGTTGCACCCAAGTCATCATCAACTGCTGCTGAAACAAATTAGCAGCACTTGAAGATCGGCAGTCAGTTTTCCAGCGACTGCAGCAGCCAACACATGTCCGACAGGTACAAATTCCAG
The DNA here is from genome assembly GCA_029216955.1 of Iris pallida. Taxonomy (NCBI): domain Eukaryota; kingdom Viridiplantae; phylum Streptophyta; class Magnoliopsida; order Asparagales; family Iridaceae; genus Iris; species Iris pallida. Next base: position 8,031,667 of record JANAVB010040018.1, on the reverse strand, counting down.
GGGACGAAGAGTTTATTTTTACCTCCTGTAATTCAACTCAAAGAGTTCGCCCTGGCAAGGGAGGAAAGAAGACAGGATCTTCCAGCCCGGCCATCTCGGCCAGTATTATAAGGAGACACTCATCTGGGGGTTCCCATCAACCACAGGGGGTGTCTATTTAGGCACTCGATCCAAAAAGAAGATTTTGGTACCCGGGGGTCCACCTTCGACCTCCTTGAGAGTAGATAAAGCTGGGGGTAACAGCCCCCTCAATGTATGCGACAACCCGGTGTACCAAGAGCACACATAGAGGGTAGAGATCCCCTAAAACTCTGCAACATAATCGGATTTCCCTGAGGGCCACCACCCTCATCAAGACGATGCGGCCTCCTGCACAGGGGGTAGCACCACTTCTGAGTCTATCGAAGAAGATATTCGACATTTCCTGACGATTTCTCTATACAAGGGTACGACAGTGAGAGTACCTCTGCCACAATCCCTTCCACCTCTACCCACGTGATGACAGTCTTTATGACTGACGACGATCATGAAGTGCCTTTCGACCGACAACGGCTAGAAGTGCTTGAAGCCATGCTCCTGTCATTGATCAAGTTGGTAGACGAGATCAAAGCCACCTTGCCAGCTCAACCAGCAAGGACGCCCAGATAAACAAGCTTGGGACCCGCAGTCAGTGCGGACTCCAACACGATCGCCCCTCCTTTGGGTGATGATCCCGTAGCACCATCCGTTCCTTCAGCTACAGATGTAGCCAAGAAGGCAAGAAGGGAAGTCCAGGAGCTTCGGGCAATGTTTAATGCCCGAGACTCCTCTCGAGATCTCAGAATACGGTAGCTATATCCCGTTGTATGGAGAGACGTACCTTTTCCACCTCGGTACAAGCCATTCCATTTCGATTCTTATGATGGAAAGACCTCTGCTAGTCTGTATATGACTTACTTTGAAGTCACAACCGACCACTTGCCGTATAGTGAAGCCATCGTCACGCGACTATTCATCGGAGCATTGGAGGGGATCGCGTTCGACTGGTACCGCAACCTTCCCGACAACTGCATTCACTCTTTTGACGACTTCAAGCACATATTCCTGGAAAGATTCTACAAAGTGGGGCATGATGTGACGATGTCATCTCTCATGGACGTCATCCAGGGAGAGAGGGAGCTGACAAGGAACTATATCAAGCGGTTTCGCCAAACCGCGATGATATTGCCCTAAGGCAATCCCGAGAGCTCCTTGATTGAAATCTGCCAGAAGAAGCTGCTCCTTGAAATTAGCCTCTGGATGAGAGACGACCAGTTCACAGATTGGACGACCTTCATCATAAGTGCTACAAATGCAGAGGTAAAACTAAAGAAGGCTCGCCAGCTGGGATTACATATCCTAGACGAAGAAGATAAGGGCAGACGACCTAGTTCTACCTCCAGTAACAACAACAGTGGCGCCACTACCAACCGAAATAGTAAGGGCAAACATGTCATGGTCACTGATGTGACTCAGAAGCCCGAATAAAAACAAGCGGAAGGCCAGTGGCCCAAGATCAATTACTCATTCGAAGATAGTCATGTCAAACCTATCTTCGATATGCTCTTGCAAGGGTGTAGGATCCAGCTCCGGCCACCAAGGCGCGAGCCTCGAACAGCAGAAATGGAGGACCCAAAGTACTGTCACTTCTACCGCTATGTCCATCACGCCATCCAGGATTGCTTCCAATTAAAATGGTACATTCAGAGTCTTATCGACTCCAAAGCTCTGTCGATAGACTTTGAAGAGGTTACTGTGGCGGCGAACATGGTATCTATTCAGTTCGGCGACTTTCCTCCAACTAGCACTCCAGATGGGATAATACCTGTCCTCCGGGCAACGATGGAGGTTATTAATCTTCAACCAGCCTGAAGCCAGACATTTGGATTGGTACCCCTCACCACATCGCGAGGAGAGATCATGTGGGTGCATCCGGACTTGTTGCCCGAAGTTACCCAGGGGCTGTCAACTCCTACCAGCAAGAAGAAGGGCAGGAAGTCTAGAGCCTGCCATACAATTTTAGCTGAAGCTGAAGAAGCTGCAGATGTTGTTACCCAGTCTAGAACGCAAGTCCAGCCCGCACGGGATAATCCAGCCAAAGATCCTCAGCCAGCAACTTTGTCTTCCTCTGATGTTCCAAGGCCATCTCAGCCTCCACTGGCGGATAAGTCCAAGTTAAGAGAGACCCGCTTCGACAGGCCACTCCGTAGTGATAGACCTCAGGGATTGGACAGACCTTACAACTTCTACATATTAGCAAAATTGGCTAATACGCCAGCAAAGTTGTCGTTATACGAGCTCATAAGGCTCTCCAAGGATCTTCGTGTCGTATTAAGCAAAGCACTCCAGAATGCTAATGCCTACTTAGCTCAGGTAAAGCCTCCAGGGAAAGACCCGCCAGCAGATCTATAGGGCGGTGGTAGCACATATATAATGCCCAACTTCAAATTTACTCTACAGGACATGTTGATTAAGACCAACTTGCATGATCGCCCCTTGTACTACACTGGATACATAGGCGACATCAAGGTGGATCGGATGCATATCGACCCGGGCTCGTCAATAAGCATCATCCCGAAAAGCCTGCTCCAATTTCTTGGCATCCCTTTGTACCGACTAGCAACAACCAACACTGCATTTAGCGGTTTTAACTCAGAGAGAAGCTATCCCCTAGGGAAGATCCAGTTGAAGTGCCAGATTGGTGACTTGAGGACGAAAGTTACCTGCTACGTCATAGATGCAGACACCTCCTACAATATCCTCCTGGGACATCCGTGGATACATGACTATATGATCGTGCCATCTACCCTTCACCAGTGTTTCAAATATGTCAGCAAGCACGGTTCTGTGAAGACCGAATTTGCCGACATTGATCCCTTCAAAGGGGTTGAATCTTATTACTCTTCGGAGGCTTGTCTATATGACGAATCCAGGAAACATATAACGGACAAGCCGGAGGCCATCACAGGGCCAGAAGAACCCTTGAAAATCTATCTCTAAGCTCGCAAACTGGGCAGGGCCGCACCCCTTGTCGCAACCTTACATAAAGAGGTGTTCGCTTCTCCTGTCACACCTGCGCAGTCGGAACCATTGGTCATCCGTCTCCCGAGATCCAGCCAGGAGCCAAAACCTGTTATAGGACCAATGGTGATCCGGCTGCCAAAGTCCAATCAAAGGCAACAGGAATATGCGAAGCCTTCGGTAACACCGATGGTAATCCGAATGCCGAAATTTGCTCCAAGGCTACTAGAAGACACAAATCCCTTGCCGAGCCAATGGTCATCCGTCTTCCCAAGATGAGCCAGCAGCCAAGTGTTGATCCAACACTCCCAGCCAGGTCAATACCTCAAGCAGAACCCTTAGTGGTCAAGTTGCCCAATAAAGCGTCGCAAACTCTGAGCTCGCAGGGGGTGGCCAAGGAGGATGGAGAACTCGCCAAATATATGGTTACACAGGTGGATAGCCCCTCTCCTGATGATGTAATCCCGGTGGATAAAATTCTTTATTTCATCAATAAGAGGCTGTCGTTAGACTATTCTGAGTATGATAAGCCTAATCTAACGTATGCCGCACGGGACAGTCTAGACGTTAGCCTGCACACATAGGTGACAACCGTCCATACCCCAAATGGACTTGCTCCCATAAAAGGTGCTTACTTCCCGGTCTCAGAAAGAAGAGGATGGGATCACACAATCATCTTTGGCCGAAAAGAAGGTCCTTAATCTTTCATGCCATAAGAGTCCGACCTCGGACCCGAAGCTGGGAGACTACCGCTCTACTTGTATAGTCCTCAAGCCAAGTACTTCATGCAAAAGAAGGGATAGGACATGGAGGCTACCCCGGGTCTAAATTATGGCAGTGGTTGACGATTGCCTCTACAGCCGCCAGCATCGGTAGGGAAGCCTCAGGATCATTATCACAAATCCAGACGCGGCATCGGGTATGTTACTCCACCTACAACGCCCGAACGTTCTGACGAAGAATGCGAGTGTCACTCCCATTCGTTCGAGTCACCCATTTATGACTCCGATAGCAGTATTGGGAATATATTCAGATAGACATTATCTGCCAATATGACATCCACTGAAGTCGAAGAAGAAGACGAAGACCTACTTGAACCTCTTGAGTTGGAGTCGTGGGTCCAGCCACTAGATGCACAATGGGAGAAACACTTCAAACTTCATGATCCTTCTACTGAAGATGAGGTTATGCAAGTGAACCTCGGCAAAGAATCCTCTCCAAAGACAATTTTTGTCAGTAAAAGTCTGATAGACGATGAGCGAGAGTCGTTGTTACAACTCGTTAGAGAATACATCGACGTCTTTGCCTGGAGCTAAGAAGACATTCCAGGGCTGAACCCCGAGATTGCACTCCATAAACTCAACATCTATCCGGACGCAAAACCAGTCAAGCAACAGCAGCGATGATTTCGTCTAGACATCATGAATTCCATCGAGGCAGAAGTGAACAAGCTTATAGCTAGCGGTTTCATCCGTGAAGAGCAGCATCCAGACTGGGTAGCGAACGTAATGCCAGTCATCAAGAAGAACGAAAAAATCTGAATCTGCATCAATTTTCATAATCTGAATACGACATACCCTAAGGATGAATTCCCTCTTCCGATCACCGATATAATGATCAATAATACGTGCGACTTTGAGCGCATGTCCTTTATAGATGGCTTTTTGGGATACAATCAAATTAATATGGCTCCTGATAATGAGAAGCATACATCATTCTGAACGTCGATCGGCGTATATTGTTATACGGTCATACCCTTTAGCCTGAAGAACGCCGGTGCAATATATCAACGGGCTATGAGTGTCATCTTTAGAGATCATTTGTACAAAATGGTGGAGTGTTACGTAGACGACATCGCCGTCAAGAGCCGCTCAAAAAATGATCATTTACACGACTTAAGAACGGTGTTCGACCTCATACGGGAACACAACCTGAAGACCAATCCCACCAAGTCTTTTTTGGGGGTATCCAGCAGAAAGTTCTTCGGCTTTGTCATTACTTCCCGGGGCATTCAAATAGAAACCGACAAAACAAAAGCAATCATGGAGATGAACCCACCAAAGAACCTCCGCGAACTCCGCGGCCTTCAGGGAAGACTAGCCTATAACAGGAGGTTTATATCTTACCTCTCAGGACGATGCCAACCCTTCATTCAACTCATGAGGATATGTGTCTCTTTTGTATGGAACGAGGAATATCAGCGTGCCTTTGATGATATTATGGAGTACCTGATGAATCTACCAGTTCTGGTAGTCTGGGTCGTCGGAAAGCCCTTCCTACACTATGTACGAGCGATGGAACACTCCCTCGGTGCTCTGCTAGCATAGAATAATGATGCAGGACATGAACAAGCTATTTATTATCTCAGCCGGATGATGGTAGAGCCTGAATATAGGTACACTGTCGTAGAGAAGGAGTGCCTTGTCCTAGTGTTCGCCAATCAGAAAATACGACACTATGTGACAGGGTAGACCATCCATGTGATTTCACGAGTCAATTCCCTCAGGGTTCTCATGACCAAGCCAGGCGTACTCAGTTCTCGTCTAGCTACCTGGGCGATACTATTATCCCCTTATGACATGGTTTTTGTTTTGTAGAAAGCTATCAAAGGTCAAGCCCTGGCTGACTTTCTAGCAGCCCATCCAGGCTCAAAAACATCTAAAATTTATGAAAAAATTCTTGATGAAGTCGTAGCCTCGAACATGACTTCGCATAACGCTATTTGGCGAATGTTCTTCGACGGTACTTCAAGAACGGGGCCATAAGGCCATATCGTCGCTGGAGTCGAGGTAGTATTAGTTTTTCCCTCTAGACTAGTAGTCAATTGGGCGTATTCCCTTACAAAACCCTATTCGAACGATGTAGCCGAATATAATGCTCTAGTTATTGGGCTCCAACTCGTAAAACAAGTGGGGATCAAATACTTGAAAGCTTATGGTGACTCGCAGTTGATTGTTAACCAGATCCGGGGTTCATACGAGGTCCGCAATGAGGACCTGATTCCCTATCATCAGACAGCAGTGGCCATTAATACAACCTTGGAGGGGTTTTTTATAGAGCATGTTCCTAGGCTTTAAAATATCGAAGCCGATGTCCTGGCCGGTCTCGCCGCTTTCTTGGTATTCCCAAATAATGCTCATCATCTAGTTGACGTAATAGGCCATGAACTGGTCTGCCCTAGGAATAATCTTCAACTGGGTATGAGTTGCTCCACCCAGATAACCAACGACATATAAGACAGGAGATGCCCGCTCATCGACTTTGCGGTCTATGGAATTCTGTCAGAGAATGTGAAGGAAGCCACCTCAATCAGAAGACGCTCCCACAGATTCTTCTATGATACGGAGACAAAAATATTATATCGGCGATCCTACGATGGGCTACTACTAAGATGCTTGTCAAATAAACAAGCCAAAGAAGCCCTAAGTGAAGCTCATGACGGTACTTGCAGGGCTCACCAACCTGGCATGAAATTACAAGATCGTCTTCTCCAGATGGGTTATTACTGGCCCACAACGGTCGCAGATGCAGTTGATTATGCAAAGAAGTGCAAGGCTTGCCAGATCCATACAGATTTCATACATCTGCCATCTAAATTCTTGTACCCGACAGTGGCCTCTTGGCCATTCGAAGCATGGGGAATGGACGTCATTGGGCCAATCACCCCACCGTCGTCTAGAGGGCATCGGTTCATGCTTGCAATTACCGATTACTTTTCCAAATGGGCAGAAGTTGTTCCGTTGGCAGAGGTCAAGACATCGAACGTGATTAGCTTCATAAAACATCATGTCATCTACCATTTTAGACTAGACCAGAGGATTATCCACGACAATGGTCCGCAGTTTGCAAGCCACGCTTTTTATCAATTTTGTGATAAGAATCGAATTCAGAACATGGCCTCGACAACATATAATGCTTCGGCCAATGGTCTGGTTGAAGCATTCAACAAAACCATAATTAAGCTCCTCAAAAAGTTCAAGTCTGCAAACAAACGCGACTAGAATAAAAGCTTGGTGAATGCCTATGGGCGTATCAGACGATGATTCGGACGGCTATAGAAAATACACCGTTCTCCTTGGTCTACGGAAGCGAGGCAGTCCTTCCATTGGAAACTCAGATCCCCTCACTTCGAGTGGCCCTCACCCACCGATTGACAACAGACGATAACTATCGCCGACGGCTACATGAGTTAGAAGCATTAGATGAGAAGCGTTTACAAGCTCAACAAAGCATAAATCTCTACCAAGCGCGCATCTCTCGGGCTTTCAACAAGAAAGTCAAGCAGAGGATATTCCAAGTGGGCGATCTTGTCGTAGCCATTCGCAGACCAATGGTCATGACTCACAAGACCCCCGGCAAATTCCAGCCTAAGTGGGAGGGTCCGTTCGTCATCGAGACCGTATTCTCCAACGGCGCATATCGTCTCACAAAATAAAATGGAGACTTGCTCATGATGCCCATCAAAGCAAGGTCCTCAAGAAATACTATGTCTAAACGATACTGTCCAACTATCTCTCGGATTGTGAGTCATATACCCGCAGGTATCGCTGAACTTACACTCTGACTTAAATCTTCCAGATTGTTGAGTTACGTTCCCTCAGGTACCACTGAACTTACTCTCTGATTAGTCCAAATTTATTCTCTTGGTCGTATCTATGAAACCCTTGGTCATAGCTTTTCTACCGCCAAGAATTTGCCTCAAAATCTATTTCCCGTACCACCGGTGCGCAGAAGGGTAATAGGTCCATACAACTTATCCTAATCTATTATTCGTACTGTCAGTGCACAAAAAGGGTAATAGGTCCACAAAACTCCCTAATGGAAAAAAGTAACCATGTCCATCTTACCTCTGAGTTGTTTTTCCCGTCCATCACAAATAAATCACCCAATGCATAGAACTTCCACGTTGATAGCACCTCTGAGTTATTCTGTGTATCCCTGTCATGCCTACCCCTAACATGTCCTCATTACCTCTGAGTAGGAAGGCTTTATTTTGACCCATATTTACCATGTCCTCATTACCTCTGAGTAAATACGTTGGTTTCCTCTCCACTTATTATTAGTACTCGCATTGCCAGTACACAAAAATAATGATAAGTCCACAAAAAAATTATCCTAATCTATTACTCACACCATCAGTGTGCCAAAGAGTAGTAGGTCCATAAAATATCATTCAAATCTATTTGCTCACATTTCCAGATGCACAAAAGGACAATAGATCCACAAAAATCCTCCTATGGGATGTCCTTTACAAATGCTGTATTAGGCCCTCTAGTACAAGCACCACAAAATACCACAAATAGGATGGAGTGAACATACTCTAGTCATTCAAAGATCAGTTACATTCATAGGACTATATCGACAACAAAGAAAGAAAAATCTGGCAATACATAGTTGGGTTTGACAGAGCTTCATCTTCAAGCAGTTTCGTGGCCCTCGAAGGAAGTCATGTTTTACTGTTGAGCAGCAAACAAAGCTGTTGAATCTCTAAGGAGCTGGCGGAAGGAGGGTAAATATAGCATGCTATCCTTCCCTCCATATTGCGGATGGCTTAGCCCCGCTCCCCGAGGGACTATACCTTCAAAACATGGTCCCTGATGGTGGTTTCGCCTACCTGGTGAGCCATGAAGGTGCGACGTTCATAACGACGCCTGACCACTGTCCAACTCTCCGAGGTATAAAGGCTCTTCCTATCACCTGGGGAAAACTCTTCCAAAGCATGAAGAGTCCTGAGTTGTTTGATGGGTATACCAAAAAGGCGTGGGGAAAACTCTTCCGAAGCATGAGGAGTTCTGAGCTCTCTGATGTAGGCACCAGAATGATGTACTTTCACTCCATCACCGACACCAGTCCCGAAGAAGCTTGCTAGCCAGACCCCAACGAAAAAATATAAGAAAAATGGGGGGATTTAGCACCGAGAAAATAAAGAACTCTATTATGCGGCCTAGTCAGATAGACGGCCCAACCAAAATAGAACTCATACAGTCCATATTTGTAAGATCGGCTTCGTGAAACACTCATGCTGCGTTTATACGGCTCAGTCATTATCATGCGGCTCAGTCATAAAAATTGATGCGACCCAATATTCGTACGGATGAGTCACAAGGCGATCATGTGAAACAATCTTACAGTATTCATGCGACCCAATCGTAAAGTGCTCATGCGGCACCTATGCAGCTCGGTCATGAAAAGTTCATACAGATTCATCTTGAGGCACTCAGCCAGTTCAAGTTCGAATAAGCAGCAGTTATGCGACTCAGTCTATACAGCCCTATCGTATAGAATACATGTGGTCCAGACGAGATAAGGCATACATCGACCAGGTTTATAGCAGAGGCAGTATATGACAGCACCACGCACGAAAATATGCGCTATGGACCATTTGAAATTTCAAGTCATCGTCTGCTCACCATCCTTACTCTTGGAAGAAGGTTGCACATCGGAATGAATGGAAGGAGTGTCTGCAGCTCTCGACGGAGAAGCAAGTCTCTTCTTTTTGGCCGCCGCACCAATCGACTTAGATGCTTTTGGAGCCATAGCAAAAGGTATGATGAAGTCAAAGGAGGAGAAGGTGAAAGAGGAAAATCTCTCTCTGAACGACTCCTATTTATAGAGTTGCTGAAAAGAGACTATTTGATTCTCGAGATCATTAAGGATAGAGACGACGTTTGGGGACTTTATCCCCAATAACCGTCGAGCGTCTCTTCAATTTTTGAGATCATTAAAGATAAAGTCAATGTTTGGGAACTCTATCCCTAGTAACCGTCGGCTTCATCTCGAAAAGTAGGAGAATAAATACAGCAGTGACAGCTGGCAGACTCTCTGCGAATTGAAGCATCCCTGCGACTCAGGATCTCCCTGCAGCTCAATATTTCTCTACGACTCAAGATCTCTGTGCAGTTCGAAAGAACTTCCCGCAACTTGAAGACTCCCTATGGCTTGATATATTTTCATGCTTCTTATTCAAAGTATTCCAAATTTGCATTTTGAAAACTTTAAAGGGGGTCGTGTAGAAGCATAAAAAATATGGGGTTCATACGGATTACAAATTACCGCATAAGTACCCTGGGCCAAACAGGTCCGTATGAAGGAAAGCCGCATGACTGTTCAAAGACATATGCGGCCTGTCGACAAATAGCTACAGAAGGAAAATATGCGACCAAGGAGAAGCAGTTCGTGATAAAGCTGACAAGTCCTGGCAAAACATGACAGTTCTGACACGTCGACAAGAAAGATAAGACGTGAGACGTCACCCAAAAGCAGGGTTCGTACGCCTCCATACGGCCAGAAGAGTGTCACCTAAGCTGCATGAAACTCATGCGGCTCATGTAATGCGGCCCTAAAGTTTCCTTAACTTCATGCAGCCAGGAGTAATTATGATCCAAGCTGCATGCATGAGTCTCATGCGACCCCGCATGATCGAAGATTGAGAAAGCTATACGCAACGGGACACGTGGCTATCTGACCAATTCCTTAACTACCCAGATTTGCTGTAACAAAATCCTAACAAATTAATAGATAGCAGCCCAAGAGCGGGTCTTTACGTGCTAATCAGCCACGTGGCTGCACACCGTCTATGCTGCTCAAAATATATCTTATTAGAAATAGCAGGGTGCTACACCCCTGCAAAAGGCTGCCAACCTTCAAGAAAAAGCAATATCTTCACGAGCTAGAGACTGCATCAGATAGGTCACGGAGTAAGGCAGAATTGATAGCACATTCCTAAGCCTCCACCGTCACCCCCCCAGAATCAAAACTAAACAATTATACTTAGATTGTTTCCTAGGCTTTCTTTTTAGGTCCTTCTTTGTACAAGCAAGTTTGCAATCAATTCCAGCGTTCTGTAATACCTGTTGTTGATTTTTATGGCAAACAATCCTATATATATACATATACTTATGCATTTATATATTTACTAGTATACATATTTATATATGTCTATACATATATATATATAAATAGACTCACATATACATATATGGATACATAACTAACTAATTTATAAAAATTTGGGAAGGGGGTTTACATTACTTAAGCCATGCTTATGGCCCTACAAGTTTTATGGTTAGTAGTATCTAGTAAAAAGAAAAATTCATCTTATTGGCACGAACAAATAAGAACTACGTTAGAACATGGTCAATTGGATGCAGATCAAGCAGTTAATAAGAGTTTGAAATGAAGTCAAGGGAAGTGATCATGTATGTGTATGAGATCCTAAATTCTAATCATATATGCAGGCTTGTTCGGTACATTAGTGTAAGTGAAACAATATTTTCTCAACCTGTATGCACCACCGCAAAAACATGTTACACCCGAGTTCCAACATACTTTGGACTAGGAAACGTAAACATGCCAGACGTATATATATACTTCGGCTACTCCAATGTATATGTATACATATGTAAGATGTAAATGTAATTACATCTCAATATATATAAATCACAGTAACGACTCGCTATATCTTATCCACAAATAGTAAAGGAAACTGGATCAATAAACCAACTAAATTGATATATGAATGTTAAAGAAAATAACAGCTGGGTGGAGACAAATCCACTACCAAGTGTCAAATAAAGAAATAAATAAAGTAACTAAATTGTCCATCAGCTGAAAGAGTCAAAGGTCTTCCAAAGGTAAGACCTCTTCGATAGAGAAAGAAGAATCCAGTCCAGGACCGTACTCCTACAGAAAATCTAAATCCTCTACACCTGGAGAGATCACCAAGTCCTCAGAGGGACGTAACAAGATACATAATATCGTGCAATGATAAACTGAATATAAACAATGACTAAAATAGTGCACCTAACCATTCTATGTGAAACATGCACTTTTGAAGATAACGTTCCACGCAGGGGCTCTCCGAACAATCAACCAAAATAAGTAAAAGGGTGGCCACAAGTAGCGCTCATCCGAGTCACTATCGGCCGACAAGTGCATGAAAATGTGTATAAGTAAATAGTAAGCCCCACTCATAATAGTTGTCTCCTCCCTCCCATGATACTAAATATGTGTCGTCTCCATGACACACAAACATGCATCGTCTCCACCACATAATTTATCCCTAATAACTGCTAAGTCTTGTAACATGGATATCTATTAGCATTTATAGCCTATAGCACGACTTGTACACACCGATGTACGGTCGGTACGCAAGTCTAAAATCTATAGGCGACTTGCGACTCATGGCACACATGTGTCAAGGCTAATGAATATGGCACAAACAAAGGACAGTCTCTTAACTCTAGGTCAATATGCATAGTATAACGAAAAACATGACTGGAATGGTCATTTGCACCCAAGTTGACTCGGGCACAAAGTTTTATTAGTTTCTAAAATAAATGAATAAATAAATAATATAAATGCAGTATGCTGACATAAATGTAAATAAACAACAATCAAAGCAATGTATACTTGCCTGGTGGTGGTGTGATTATTTAACGACGTCCCGAAGGCACATACGTCAAGTCAATGGAAGCTGCAAAGGTAGGATCTCCTAGAATGTCTCTGGATGCTGAAACGAACATTTCCCATATTCCCAAAATAAAAAAATTAGCTAAGGTAGACTACCCATAATTCATATCCTAGACACAGTGGCAAAATGGTAATTTTGGGACAAAATAGTGTCCGTCGTTGGACCCGCTTACACCAAAAAGCATGTCAAATCTTACGGTCTCTAAAGTCAACAAACTATTTGTCTATGAGTCTGATTTTTAGATTCAAACTCAACATTATGTCCAAATTTGGATTCCAGTAAGCCGTGCACAAAATTAGAGATTTTGGAAAATGATCGATACAACATTCTTCGACGGATACAGATCGAATTCGTTGTGCATGTGGGATCGATGGCACCTCTAGAGGGGAGTGAATATAGTGTAGCGAAGTAATGTCCCCAATAAAAATTAATACAGGTGAAGGCTAGTAAAGACAGATAATCAATACAATAATGTAAAGCAGTAATTAAATAGTGAGATAGAAACAATACGCAGATACCGAGATTTTATCCTGGTTTCCCTCTTAGAGAACTAGTCCAGGCTTGAGCAATCTTGTTCGATGTTAAATCTACTATTTGAAATAGAGGTTATACTGCGTGCGTTACTCCGAAGGATACACCGACTTCTTACAATGTCGTATTTTTATCCGAAGCCCACGAACAAACTTTAACACTGTCTGAAAAGCTTTTATACGCCAAGCTTGTATAACTCGAACACTTCTAATCGGAACACACCAGTACTTAGAAAAATGGAAGTTGTCTTGGAAATGTGAAGATTAAAAAGCTATTTGTAATAGGAAGACTTAGAATGAATAGAGAAGATGAAGAATGAGATGAGTAAGTAAAATGAAAAACTCTTCTCTATTTATAGATATTTTTGAACCAGAGTTCGAGTTGAACTCGGTTAGGGCAATTGGACGTTTGAGATCCAAAAGATTAGGTATTTATTTTGACTATGAGCAATTCTAGGTGACCGAGTTTTGTCCGAGTTTGGGAGGAACTCGCACTGAGTTCGGCTAGTAGGATTTCAGGTTTTTTTTTGGTTCAGAATGGCTTTTTAGATATTTGTCTGGTTTGATAAGAGTGGCTTTTGTTTGTATGAGGATGTTCATCTAAATGCCAGTGATATCCGACTCACAAAATAACCTAAAAGCAAGAAAGAACAAAATACATAATAAAATTACAAAATTTTGCTTGACGATAATAACTGCGGTCTTCTATAGTCTTCTTACTTTACGTATCAGAGTCAGAGTTCTAAGTCAATTATCGAAATCAGGTTGGTCATGACTACATGGGCCAAGAATCTCTTCCATTTTAAAAATTTGACAAAACTACGATTGATACTTAATAAATGTTTAGCTGGTACAAAAGTAGCCTAGTACAGTAATATAGTAGCAGTGGCATGTTAGCTTGCTCCCCCGCAATAAATGACCAAATCCTCAGAACATTTGAAATCTAGCAAAAAAAAATCTCAAACCAAGTTTTCAGAGCAACACTATATGTAGTATTCAATATGGAGCAACATGTATATATAGTATTCAATATGTTTAAGTATAATCATAGAATCTCTTCCGTTTGTCACATAATCAAAATGACAAAAAATTCAAAGTACGAAGTAGACATGAAAACACATAATGCATAAACTAGTATGGCTGTGAAAAGACATAACTAGAAATGTCATATATAGTACCAAACATATAGTGCTGAAATAGTACGAAACTGTCACAAAATACTAAATGTGCAAAATGCTTTGCAGAACCATCTATAACTAATACATGAAAATAAAAAAGTAACTAGATCATAGTAGTGACACTGTATCACTAGACATCATCCTCCAAAAATCATCCTCATCATCATCAGCATTAGTTGCCCGAGAAGGGTCCCCGGACTCAGCAGTGTGGTAGGGATCATAACGAGCAGCAGCAGGGTCAAAGTAGCACTGAGACTCCGGATCATCAATACGATAACCGATCACCGAGGGATCACGAACTATGGGAATAGGACCGCCAGGGCTGTGAAATCCCTCATAGTGTCGGTCATGGCCTAGAACTGTAGGGTGGTATGAAAATCCATAGATCAAAACTGATACATAACCAATGCTTGGAAAGACTCAAGGATGACGCCTATGGGAGGATGGGAAGGATGAGAACTAGAAGATGGCTCAATAACAAGAGGAGGAGGTAGAGGAGCCTGTACTGAAGGAGCTACTCAATGATGCATATAAAGATAAGCATGTGGAGCATCTCGAGGACAGTCATCTAAGACGATATCAAGATACTCAAAGATATACGGTAGATACATCGCATATAGAAGGTTTCGTGGTTTCTTACGACACTGCTAGAAATGGTCGTCTTCGGTAGGCTAGAGGAATCTCAAAGTAGAGATGATAAAAAGCAGAGAGATCAAGATAAGTGAATCATCGATGGATGTTTGTTTAGGAATGATAACAAAAAATACCAAGCGACGCAAGTCATAGAAATAGTCATTCAAATATTTTGGTCGAAGGCGACCTTTGGGACGGGGATTGGGTTCACATAACAAGTCATAAAATGAATCTAAAGTCATATGAGCCAGAAATCGAATATTTGTGATGTCCAGAAGTGCTTCCCCTTCATTGGGAATATAAAGCGTGAGAGCTAAATTATCAGCATCAAATTCGATATCTATCCTACCGACTTTAGACCGAACCATGCCATTTTTGAATATGAGATTGCAATAGAACATAGAAATTGCGTTCATATAAATTGGATAACTAGATTGCACCAATAATTCAAAATTAAAGTGTTCAAACATGGATAAATGATCTGGAAATAATATGAAATTGATCGGGTTCCCCGGTCTGTTCGAAAAAGTCGGCGAACCATTCAATGGAAGCATAGATGGAAACAAAGATGAACTCATCAAAGTAGTCACCATCCGGCATAGATGGACTAAAAAGTGAGAAAGAGCCTTCCTCTTGAACATTAAAGGAAAAAGGCTTCTCCAACTTTTCGTTTCTTTTTAGAAGCTTGAGAAAACTTTGGTGCCATTGAATGGAAGTGGAAAAAAGAGAAAGATTTACCGAAATCGAGCACAAAATATGGAAGAGAACTCTGAAATCACCATAAATCCAAGTTTCTAGGCTTTGGAAGGCTTGGAGGAACGATAATAGAGTTTCTAGGGTTCGGGTTTTGGTGGAGGCTATTGTTGTGATACGAAAGATGACGATGATGTGGAGATTTAAAAGGAAAGCCCGACTGTCCAGCTTCTGTTCGAAATTAGCCTTACCCGAATTCAGCCTGAGTTCACAAAAAGCTCGATCCGAGCTCGGTCCCTTGGTACTCTGAACAGAATTGGGCAATTTTGATACAGTTTTTAACATGTATAACAAGGAGTAATTTAAAATATTTGTGTTGATGAAAAATAATTATACTAATTAACCGAAATGCAATAAATGTATCAAATATATTGGGT
Source organism: Iris pallida (assembly GCA_029216955.1). Lineage (NCBI taxonomy): Eukaryota > Viridiplantae > Streptophyta > Magnoliopsida > Asparagales > Iridaceae > Iris > Iris pallida. Next base: position 8,015,685 of record JANAVB010040018.1, on the reverse strand, counting down.
TAGCTATAGGGGCCATATCCCAGCTAGCAGTAGTCCGAAGACACTTGCAACCATGTCGCTTAAGCTTTTATGACTTTTTGTCAGAAGGGACTTTTCCGTTTATAACTGAAATACTTTCTACGATTTTATAGGTCAAGTAATATGTAATTATAAAACTTCAACGTCCAAATTTTTTAATTCTCTTCGTCTAAAGTTAAACAATCTTCTGCTAGGGCTTTATTGAAGATGTCAGCTAATTGGTATTTTGTGTCCACATATTCTAGACAAATATTACCTTGTAAAATATGGTCTCGAAGAAAATGATGTCTTATTTCTATATGCTTAGTGCGAGAGCGGCAAATAGGATTCTTTGTGATATTTATAGAACTAGTGTTATCATAGTAAATTGGAATATGGTTGTAAAATAATTGATAGTCTTCCAAGGTTTGCTTTATCCACAAAATTGGCACAAAAATGTCCTGCGGTTATATATTCAGCCTCGGTTGTTGATAATACAAAGAGTTTTACTTTTAGAAAATCATAAGACTAAGGACTTTTCTAAAAAATGACATGTACCACTAGTAATTTTACGATCGACCTTGCATCCAGCAAAATCTGCATCTGAATAACCTATTAGGTCAAACGAATCAGTTATTGGATACCATAGACCAGTTGTTAAAGTACCATTAATGTACCGTAGGATATGCATAGCGGCGCTCACATGTGATTCTTTAGGACGTCTGATATCTTGTACATAAGCATACTGAAAATATAATGTCTAGATGACTAGTAGTTAAATAAAGTAAACTACCAATTATACCTTTGTACTTATGCAATTCAGTTGGTTTACCACTTTCATCCATATCAAGTTTTGTAGACGTTGCCATAGGAGTTTCGATTGGTTTGACATTGTCCATATCAAACTTTTTCAGCAGGTCTTTTATATATTTGGCTTGACTGATGAAAATCTCTTATAAATTTTGTTTAATTTGCAGCCCTAGGAAGAAGGTTAATTCTCCCATCATCCTCATTTAAAATTTACTCTGCATATACTTAGCAAACTTGTTACAAAGTATCCCAATTGTTGATCCAAAGATAATATCATCTACAGAGATCTGCACTAATAAAATATTCTTATGTCACGGCCCGCACCCACTGTGAGGGTACGAGAACGTAACAACGCCCAGCCTACACCGCAGTGTCGGCGGTAGAACGCTGTCCTAGGTCAATCATCTAACAATATAAAGGTACCTGTACAGTATATATATACACTCCGAATGGAGGTGACATAGCAATATACAGTCTCAATCACATCTAGAGCAGAATGAAAGATAGGAAGATAGATAGATAGATAAATACAGGAATGAAGGAAAAACCACATAAACACAACCAGAGAGTCTAAGTGTCTACTGACATAACAAATCAGAACATCCAGCTCAATACAAGACTCTAGTACTGAAATGAAAGAATATATACAATCTAGAACTCAAATGACAGAAATAGAAAACCTAAACTAGGGAGCCTCAGTCTCTAAACTAGTGGATCAGGCTAGAAATCTGGGTCACACATGGCATCTACAGCTGCCCCATAGTAGGTATCTATGCAGGCCTCCTCCTCATCCTTTGTAATATTTTCAACAGGTCCAGTCAGGACAGGAGCGAGCACAAAACATCTTACGCAGTTCATAACGAGTTAGAAAATATAAAGCATGCAATAGAGTAAAGTACATGAAACGCTGAAAGAAGAAGATATATGAAAAACAGTAGAGATTTGATAACAGGAAATATGTAAATATGATAAGTAAGACTGTAAGGAACATGTGATTTTAGACCACAATATGGTTATGTAAACGGGTTAGGTTATACAATAAAATGGGACTCCTTTGTACGTGGGTGTACAATGGACATATACAATTTCTTATACAATACGATTGATCACATAACCATTTCTACTCCCCCTCCCCAATAAATACACAAGGATCCATTTCAGTTACGTTACCTTATACAATGACTTGTACAATGGCTTGTACAATGTCTTGTACAATGGCTTGTACAATGGCTCAAAGTGATACTAAGAGTACAATATGCACAATGAGTGTACAATGATAAGGGTATTCAAAAAATACAACATGTAAGTGAAATGCACATCACAATATGTACCTAGTGAATACAAGGAGATAACATCTCAGAAAAAGATCCATATAGTACTAATCCGTGATAAGATCGTGTCAGCATCAAGTACAGTAATCTAGAGCAAGAATGTAAATCCATACAAGTATAAAACGGTGAGAGAATGTACTCGCCTGATATCCTGAGTGTCTGAAGAGAATATACTGTCCGAGGAGTGGTGTCTGTCTCCTATAGAACAGTACAAGTCACTATGAGTCCAAAAATAATAACAAGATGCATTACAATGCATTCAAAATGAATCTAGGTCAATCTAGGTCAAATCTAAGTCAAACCTAAGTCACACCAAGCTAAACTAGGTCGTACTAGGTCATACTGAGCCAAACTGGGTCATACTAGGACAATCAAGGTCACAGGAAATCAATCCAAGTCAAACTAGGTCAATCGGGGTCAAAGGTTGACTTTTGGTCAAAAAGTCAATGCTGGTCAACTCTGGTCAATACGGAGTCAACCCTAGGTCAAACAAGTCACATGTTGACCAACTGTTGACTTTCAGTCAACTGGTCAACTCTGGTTTGGTTTTGGTCAAATCTGGTCGCTTAAAGGCTAAGTTTGACTCTCGATTGACTTTTGTTGACTTTTGGTCAAAATGGTCAACCGACGTCAAAACTAGTCTATGAGCACTATATTTGATTATTACCAACCAAGAGAACCAAGTTCTAACTCTATCTTAGACTCCAAACCCAAAATACCCTATTTCTAGACATTACCTAAATTACCTTACCAAGGTAAATACCAATACCTTGTTCAATACCACTCTAACCTAGGAACACTAGCCTAGGCTTCCTAAAATAGCTAGATACTATCCTATATTAATATTACCTACCAAGAAAACCTAGTATCTAGGTCATCTAAGTCATCTTATGCTACATGTTGGCCATTTACCCTTTACCTTACCCTTTACCCTTTCACCATTTCACCATCTCCCTAACACTCACTCACACACAACACTCATATAGACTTACATATAAGCTAACACTCATGCTCACACCTATAGGCTAGTAGCTATATATATTTATAAGCTCACCATATCCAAATAGCTCACACACACCCACAAATACATATATACCCTCATACAATAGCTCACTTACACAAACACACCTAGGCTCATAAAGGGACTGATATGTCATGGTTTGGGCTGTCATTTAGGGGGCCAAATGGTAGTCCATTTGGACTAAATTAGGACAGGAATTGGGGGCTATGGAGACTGAGTTTTAGATGGTGCTAAGGGCTGGTATGGACTGCAATGTGGGGTTTTAGGAGGGGCTTTGAGGACTGTACTTGGGGCTAACACATAGGCTAATTCAAGGCTAAACAGGGCTGAACCATTGGGGGGTGAATGGGCAAGTATTGCACTGGTTTGGGGCTGCAAAGGACATGTAAAGGATTGCTACTGTTGTCCATATGTGGACTGGGTTAGAGGGGAGTATATGGACAGATTTTGTGGCCATCAAATGGCTGTTAGGAGGGTGCAATAGGACAGCCAATAATGGGGGATGAGGACAGCACCTAGGTGGGTTTAAGGAATGCCATTAGGACAGCAAATAGGTTGTGTAAGACTGATTCACATGGCTGAAACAAGGCTGAACAAGGGCGCTTCTATGGAATGAAAAGTGGGGGTTCAATGGCTGTTTTGAGGCTGGGTTAGGGACATGTATTGGGCTGATTTTGGACTTCTTAAATGGTGACATGGGGGACAGGAAATGCAGGCTGAATAGGCTACATGGCTGTCCAATTTGGACAGCCATATAGGAGTGAAGTTGGGATTGAATTCATGGGTTTGTGGACTGCTAAAGGGTTGCCATGGAGGACTGATTTCAGGCTGTGCTTGGGGGCTATCAAGGCTGTGTTAATGTGGTTTGATGGGGGCAACAATGGACTGATTAGTGGTATAATAGACAGGCTTTGGGACTGCCATTGGGATGGGTTCAAAGGGGACTGCTATGGCTGATTATGGGGGAAAAATTTAGGGACTGATTTGGAGTTTGTTAATAGGTAGTTTTTTACAGAAAAATAGACCAAGTATGGGACAGCTCTCAACTGAGTTTAGGGAACTGGAATGTAGTGTTAGGGGTGGGGCTATAGGGACTGTCAATGGGCTAAACCCTCCCCCATTCCCGCTGCAATTAGCAGCCAACAGTCCCCTGTATGGGGACTATTTACTCTGGAAATCAGTCCCCCTTGTGGGGACTGATATACACTGAAATGTAGTGTATATCCTGCTGCCAAATGCCTGCTGTTCACAGCAGGTAATCCTTCTTCCACTCTATGAAATCCTCTCTCTCAAACAAACCCTCAAACACCTTTTACCCACACACATCTATACACCAATTCTCCTCATAATACACATACACATATAATCAAACACTAAGGCAACACCACACCCATAGTCCTTCCTTGCCGAATTCTCCCCACATGGACACAATGCAAACATAATCACGTCTATATACCATAATATATATTCACATATATATATAACCATATTATATATATATACATATATAGAGATTAATATATATCACCATATATACATATATAGATATAGGTAATATGATACAATATGATACCTAGGAAAACTCAATCTAAACACAAGCAAAAATTTGGAATAAATATTAGAACAATACAAAATCAATATATAATTAATTCCCCATGTGTCCAAATAGGGGTTTTCCCACATGGACACAAACCTACACATAGGACACCTCTACAAGTGTCCAAATGGACACGAAATGGACACAAATGGACACTAAACCATGGGGGTCATTCCTGTGGGTTCAAAATAGACCTATGTGCATGAGGAAATGAAAAGGAGAAGGGATTTATACCTCCCGGTAGATCGAATCGAAGAAAAGCCTTCCCGGAGCGACACCGACACATAGAGATTCCAAATGGACACAAACGAGCTCCGAATCTCTTCAAACTTGGCTAGCACCTTCCTCTCATGGAGTAGAGCAGGAGAGAAGAAGATTTGGTGGAAGAAATGATGGATTTGGAGATAAAAATGGTAGGGATGCTCTCTAGAAATTTGGAGAAGAACAAGAGAGAGAAAATGAGATGGAAAAGTATGGAAATAACAAAGGGGCTCATGCCTATCCCCTCCTAGAGGTGGCCGGCCACTAGAGGGCTGCTATGGGAATTTTTGAAATGCCTAAAATACCCCCCTCTAGCCTATTAACAATACATTACAAAGGGGGTTCAAGTCGGGGGCTAGTTTGGTCATTCTAACACACTAATCAAATAAATCCTAATCAAAATAAATTAGCCTAGTCACTAACTAAAATGAATGGCATGTGGGCCATGGCTAACTAGTGTGTGGGTCCACTAGGGTCAACACTACCCCGGGTTCCTGTTTCAAGTCGGATTGAGCTGAAATTCGAACCCGACACAAATAACCCCAAAATATTACAATAAATAAATAAATAATTTTAAAATAATAAAAATTAAAAAAAAAACAAAAATACCCCTATTTCTGGAAACTGGGGGTGACAAATCTATCCACCTTAAAAGAATTTCGTCCTCGAAATTAAAACCAAACCATAGTAAAACATCAAAATCACAAGCCATGGCTAAAAATTAAAATGGTCAAAATCTCAAAATAAAAGCATGAATTTAAATGACTAAATTTATAAAATTAAAATTCACTCAAATAGAAGCTACAAGTCTATCCACCTTAAAAGAAATCACCCAAAATTTTAAAATAAGGTAACTACAGAAAATCATACAAGTCGATAATCGTATGCGTCTATCCAATCATCATGATACTCAGAATCTCTGTCATGCCAGTTGTAGAAGCATGGAAAATATTAGAATAAAAGCATAGATAGCCCATGCGGCTTTGGGTAGCAAGCCTATGCGGCTCATACTGAAGTTGCCCCATGCGGCCCGAAAGAAGACCCTCAGACTCATGCGGTTCGGGGATATATGCGGTTCAGCAGGAACATGTGGCTCAATTGACGCCACGTGTGATCCCCCCACAGCTGGCTACGGGAGTAATGGCCTCATTTAATGCTCTGACACGACTCGACGGCTGCGACGTCTCTGACATAAAGCGTCATAATGGCTCTGCCATAATGACAGACTCCTCGGGGAAAGAAGACAATCTCTGACCCGATCTGTCAGAAATCCTAGATTGCCACGTGGCAAAAGTCTCATGCGGCTCGGGTAGAGAACAGCTTCATGCGGCTCATTGAGGAATCACTCTAATATGATTAACAGGAATCCGCCATATGCGGTCCACCCATAGCCCGGTCTATGCGGCTCAATACCATGTTAACTCAGGCGGCCCACAGAAACTATGCATATGCGGCTCATGGAGGGTTCGTCCCCTGCGGCTCGCAGAGACTACGCATATGCGGCTCACGGAAAGTTCGTCCCCTGCGGCTCGATGTGGCATTGACTCATGCGGCTCATGAAGAGTATCTCCCTGCGGTTCAAGTGTTGGCCATCCTATGCGGCCCTGGCAGGAGCTTCAATTAAAACACGTGGCATTGAAGATTCAACCGAATCCCAACAAGAATATTTGACACCATTATCATAATTGCCGAGATCAGGGCATATCATTTATCATCAAGCCAATAGGACACGTGGCGAGCAATCAAATATGGGCATAATCAATCACGAGGATTTAAAGCAGTCAGCATTAACTGCTCATGAGATTTGGTGCTATCAGCATTAGTGGCCGAGATTCATTATGATCAGGATCAAGGGCTCAGATAGAATGAAGGAAGCGCCGACATTCCAAACAGATAATCATCAGCAAACCCTAATGATCACACCCCACTCCTATAAATAGCCAGCATCCTCCCCATGTAAAAAAAAAGAGGAAGAGAGGGAGAGAGGTCGGCAACAAAAGAATAAAAAAATAAGAAGAAAGAGATCTACACAGAGAGAGCTCCCCCCTTTCTTCTTGATACTCACAGAGAGAGAGAGAAGCCAGGAGAGCCATCCGAGGAGAGTAAGAAGAGCCTTTCTTCGTCAACGCCAAGCAGATCTTCTCCGAGCCAAGGCTGCATACTGATCGTCCAAGGAGTAAGGCAGAGCGGCCGTCGCTTTCCCGAGCCTCTATCGTCACCCCCCAGAATCAAAAATAAACAATCGTACTTAGTCTGCTGTACCTAGGTTTTCGTCCCTAGGCTTTCTTTGTACGAGCGAGTTTGTATTGTGAGTCTAAGTTCAGTCCTCCGATAATTGTTCTGTTCTTTTACAATCAATGGCAAACACGATGGCGACTCTGCTGGGGACTAACTTCTCCACGGCTGAGGAGTTGGTGACGCAATCGGATGCAGCCAAACTTGGCTCCACACAACAGAAGATGGTCGTCCGCTTCGACCAACAGGCATTCGAAGAGATGCTCTCTGAAGGCAACGCTGGCCCGGTCCAGAAATGCACCCGCACCACGAAGGCTCGCAAAGAGTGGAGGCCAAAGTCATTTGCTCCTCCCCAAGCCCTCGATGGGATACCCTCGGTCGCTCAAGACGGCGAGAAAGATTCTCCTACGGCCCCACTTCAGATCGTAGATACCTCTGCTGCCCCCAAGTCCGGCAGAAGAAAACACTATGATGCTGGACTTGCAGGGGCAAAGAGGGTCTCTGCTCAACCTGAACCGCAGAAGGGTATTAGCCGCAGAAAGAAAATCCATGCGGCCACAACCGTCAACCACACAAAGAAAACTTATGCGGCCACTGCTGTCAGCCGCATAACTTATGCAGCTACAGTTCCCAACTGCATGGATAAGATTCATGCGGCTAGTAAAGTCAACCGCTTGTAGAAAACCCATGCGGCCACAGATGCCAACCGCATGCGGACAGCCTGCACGGCCGTGACTCCTAACCGCATAAGAACTCGTCCCACAACAGAAGACAGTCGCATGCAGATAGCCTGCACGGCACCCAACGCTAGCCGCATAGCGTCTCTACCGCGCTTCTCTCGATCAGTTTTCGACCGACTCTCATGCGGTCCTAACTCTGATCACTCGCTGGATGAGAATCCAGACTCTGTGATACCTAATGTGGACTCTTCCTATTATGCACCCACAAGTGCTAAAAAGAAAAAGTCTAGGACAGCGGGGACTCATCAAGTCCAGACAGCTGCCCCAACCTCTGACTATCGGGGCATCCCGCTGAGTATCACGCGGGCCTCTGACGGGAAGTTGTATAAAACCACTCGAGTCCAGCCCCCGGCGGCA
>JANAVB010040018.1:7971437-8000135 GCA_029216955.1 Iris pallida | reverse complement strand
AATGTCGCTTCGACACCATATAACCCAGCAGCAAACTGTTGGCAGAGGCATTCAATAAAACATCATCAAACTCCTCAAGAAGTTTGTCTCCTCCAACAACGCGACTGGAACGAGAAGCTCGACAATGCTTATGGCTTATCGCACCACAGTTCGAACAGCTACTGGGAATACACCATTCTCTTTAGTATACGGGAGTGAGGTAGTCCTCCCACTGGAAACTCAGATTCCCTCACTCCGCGTCGCCCTCACTTATCAATTGACAACGGTATGAAACTATCGACGTCGATTACAAGAGTTGAGGCCTTAGACGAAAAGCGCCTACTAGCCCAGCAAAGGATCGAGCTATACCAAGCACGTATCTCAGGAGCCTTCAACAAGAAGGTCAAAATCAGAACATTCCAAGTGGGCGATCTCGTTCTGGCAGTTCGAGACCAATGGTCATGACTCACAAAACCGCAGGCAAGTTCCAGCCAAAATGGGAAGGTCCATTTGTCATCGAGACTGTGTTCTCCAACGACGCCTACCGCCTCGCCAAGCAGAATGGGGACTTGCTTATGTTGCCCGTCAACGGCAAGTTTCTGAAGAAATACTATGTTTAGACAACATTCTCCAAATTATCGAGTCATGTACCCTCTTAGTACCCCTGAACTCGCACCCACCATTTTCCAAATTATCGAGTCATGTATCCATTGATACCACTGAACCCACATCCATAACATTTCAGATTATCGAGCCATGCACCCGCTGGTGCCACTGAACTCTCATTTCCTCAATATTCTAGAAAATCCAAATTATGTACTTACATTCCGGTCACTCTCTCAGATAGTAAGTCACGTATAATCATACCTCTGAACTTTCTTTCTGAAAGAGATCCTCCCTCATGATCCACTACCCGTGCTCCCAGTGCACAAAAAGGGTAATCGATCCACTAATCTCCGAAACGACCATGTCCTCATTACCTCTGAGTCGTTTTCACTTCCACCAAAAATAAACCGCCCCCTCGCATAGAACTTCCATGTCCTCCTACCTCTGAGTAATTCTATGCACCCCTTCTTCATTGGGCCCACTCCTGCCATGTCCTCATTACCTCTGAGTGGGAAGGCTCCGTCGAAGAAATCACCATATTTGCCATGTCCACATTACCTCTGAGCAAGTATGTTGGTTCCCTTTCAACCTATTGTCTGTACCCACAACCGGGGTGCGACAAGGATAATAGGTCCACAAATGTTCTCTGTTGACCACAAATGTCCTCTGTTGACCACAAACGTCCTCTGTTGACCACAAATGTCCTCTGTTGACCACAAACGTCCTCTGTTGACCACTATTGATTATAGAAAAGTCTTCTGTGAAGTCTCCCCCTACCATGTTCTCATTACCTCTGAGTAGGAAGATTCCACGGTAAAACCCTCATGTTTGCTACGCCCTCGTAACCTCGGAGCAAATATGACTGGCTTCCTTCCAACTTGTTATCCGTACCTAAAACCAAGGTACGCCTAGGGTAACAGGTCCACAAATATCCCTTGCTAAGCTTCTTGGCATAAATCCACCATCTTACCATGCCCCGGGAGCCCGGCTGCTCTACGGCATTCCTTTCCCCAGTACCGAGAACATCCATGACCATTTTGTCATGGCTGTCCCGGACATCCTGATCAAACTTGTTATCCGTACCTAAAACCAAGGTACGCCTAGGGTAACAGGTCCACAAATAATCCCCCAACAAGTCTGATTCCATGAACGCCGATACAAGAAAGAAAAGATGAGTTGAAACATGCTTATTTATCCAAAAATCAAAGGGCTACATCATTGGGGATCACGTCCCTTGCAAATAAAAATATACACATATGAAAAAAAAAAAGAGGCAGAAGAAGACAGAGGGCGGATCACTGTTCCGGGGCACATAACACCGTGAGGCGGTCCTTTATCAAGGCGACCGACCGCTCAAACCTCTGTTTGGCTCGACGCTCAGCTTCCTGGTTCAACACCGTCGGGTCCTCCAGATGAACGTGGGCCTGCCAGTTGTCCTCGAACTTCTTAAAAGATCGCTCCAGGTTGGCAGAAGTTCGAGAAATCCGCTCGGCCTCCCGAGCAATCGACTCCTGTTCTGTATGAGCAGCCTCCCGCTCTGACTCTAAGAAGGCTAACTCCTCCTGGAGCGCGAGAATCCGCTCCTTCGTGTCAGCTATTCCACGAGAGGCAGACTCTTCCCGGGCCCTACAAGCCTGACTCCGACGACCCAGCCGGTCATAGGAGGCAGAAAACTTGTCAAGATCCCCCTGCACAGCCGGCCCGGCAGTTTCTCGAGCAAGCTTGATCCTGTCCCGAGCCGCAACCAGGAAGCCCCGCTCTCGTTCGATCGCGGCAGGCAAACCAGCCTGCCGTACTGCCAGCAGTTGGGTCACAAGCTGGTCAGCCTCTGTCAGCTTAGGCTCCAAGAACGCTGCTAACCCCAGCCCGCCAGGAAGACCCTTCAGAGTGTCAATTTGACCCCGAGCTCCCCGTAGAGACAGAGAAAAAGGGACCCCCCGGTCCACGGCAGCGTTTATACCCCTCCCTAAGTGGCGATAAAAGCTGTCAGCCACATCCTGCGTCATCTCGTCCAGAGCCTCCGAGGAAACCGGTGTCAGCGGTAGTGTGGCTGGTAGCACGGAAGAAGACGCGACGGAGTCTGCCGCTCCTGCAACCAGAGAAACCAACTCTGCACGAAAAGACGCTTGAACAGCGGCCAACTCCTCTTCAGCAGCCCGCAGGATTTGGATGCTCGACAAGGTCGAGAAGTCGACTTCCGGAGCCGTGTCAACAGCGGAAGACGAGGTAGAAACCATTGCCAATTCCCTCCCCGTCTGCCCGGAGACGGCAAGAGGCTCTTCAACATGAGAAAGAGGAGAAGAAACATTCCTTTCGTCCGAATAATGGCCAACCGAACTCTCCCTGGGAACATCCGCGACGGGAGGTAAAAGGTCAGGACCTGCAGGGCCAAGGCAACCATGAATCGACTTGACCCGAAGGATATGTTGATATAGCGAATAAGCCCCCTCGGTAGTCAATACATGGCCTATCTTACCAATGGAGGAGTACGAAGGCTGAGGTTCATTTACAGCCACCATAGCCTCCTCACCAATAACCTCCGAATCAGAAATCAGAGAGTCGTCCCCGGGAGAAGAGGTACTGAGAACGGTGTCATCTCGCCGAAGATCAACGACCGCAGGGGCGGGCCCAGAGGAACCTTTGTTCCCCCGAGCTGATGCTTCAGCAACCCGGGAACTTCCAGCCGCCTCCGGGAGAGCCCCAGCAGAAAGGACCGCGGCGCACATATCATTGACTAAGACAGCGAGGGCGGGATCAACCTCGGAGGCAGTAGATGGTTCAGAAGACCCCGGTCCGTCGAACGCCTACAATAAAAAGTGATTAAATCATATCTGCGAGAGGAAAGGGAACTACAACAAAGAAACAAATCCAATTTAGCCTTACCTCCGGAGTAGCATCGGTACCGTCATCCCTTTCGGTAATAAGCAATCCACGAGATTTAACGGCAGCTCTCTTCACGAAAAAGGTCGCACCACTGCCAGAAGATTCGTGCCTGACTCGCTTACGTGAGGAACTAGACACAGCCGGAAGCTGTTCTTCCCTCACTCTTCCACCTTTTGTAGAAAGCAATGGGCCCTCCGCCAGTTCATCAGGGATGGGAAGCAGTTGATCTGCTACTTCTTTGCCTCCATCAAAAAGAGAATCTTCGCTGTCATCTTCCTCCCCAGCCGATTCGGAAGGTTCTGATTCAGGGAGAGGAGTCTGAAGAGCTAGTTGCTTTCTAGCCTTAGCCCCCTTTGGCTTCTCCTCTAAGCCTGTACCCACGATAAAACTGGTACTCGGATCGAAATTGATAGGAGGCTTGTTCACCATGACATGATACAAAACAGCCACGTATAAAATTTCCCTTGGCGCCTGAGCATCAGGGACCGAGAAGCTGGCTCGAGTATGATAAGCATCATAATAATTCTACGCCCTGACGCCATCAAGAACGCTACCTTCGAAGCCCAAACCAGGATTGGGATGATCAAGGAATAACTGGCTATAACCGAACTGCCGAGAAAACCTACTAGGTAGGTAAGGCTCCAGGTACACCCTATCGCGGTTGCGATAAACCAAATGAGCAGGATGGATGTTACGCAACCAGGTGAGCATATTCGGAGATAGAAAGTGAGGAGGTCCCGTACCATCAAAGTGTACCTTACTCACATCTTCATCAGAGAAAGGAGGAACGGACACAAAAATGTGACATCCATCTTCCCTCGCCAGCGCCCTCCGACAAGCCGGCATAGTATTATATTCCCAAGACTGGCGATGGCATTTGAAGAGGAAAGCATCTTCATCCGTAGCATCTTCTGCTATCCCGGGTCCCAGCAAAGACTTGTAGTGCATCGCCAACCACCCCATCAAGTAATGGAAAGGCAATTCTACGCGCTCAAAATCCAAGGTTTTCTTACGAGCAACAACTTTGGATGAGAAGGTTCGAAGACCGTGGTGGATGCTGCACACCATGGCGGGAAGAAGGGCCAGCCTAACTCCGAACACCAGTTTAACAGCAGGAAGAATAAAATGGCGACCGATCCTCTCGATAGAACCTGCTCCTCCCGAGACGACGCAATTCCGTAGCCATATCATTAAAAAGCCAGCCAGAAGCGCCTTCTCTGACATCTGCGTGGTCCCATAGTAAAAGTAGCTGAGAGGTCAGATTGACTCCCAAATATGTCGCTCCTGGACCGCGACTTCTTAACGCCTGACATCAAATCCTTCACCTCCTCGTGCGTTCTAGGGGTTCGAGGAGTAACTTCGCCAGAAGGACCAACTTTGAAAAGGTAATTAATCCATGATGTGGTGTGGGGAGCGGTCCCTTCGAAGCTATCCGTTGTCTTTATAGCCATCTGATGACAAGCACTATGGTGGCACAGCAACTTCCGGTATACTGCAACAAAACCTGGGAATCGTCGGTTCAAGTCCTCAAACTCATCATTCGAAGGGGTGTACACCGCGAAAGGCTCATTTCCCCAGGGGAGTTTAGAGACAGTATACATCTCGTGAAGAGCAAGCCCCAGCTCCCCTACTGGTGAGAAGAATGTCCCCGTTCGCTGGCTATACATCTCCAAGAGCGCCATGAACAGCGGCTTGTTAATAGGGAGCCCGTGACAAGTCCCTCGAACAGCATGATAAAGTTCCACCTCCCGCAAGAGTGTTCCGTAGGTCTGCAGGACCCAGGTGGTCAACTGGACCCACGTAGAAGTAGGGTTTATCCAGTTCGGCAACGCTATCCTACCAACAGGATAGGACTTCTTACGGACAAGCCGATTCAAGAAGGTGTCAGCCTGAGCAAATGAGAAGTTGGGGCCGTATGCATTCATGAAGGAGCCCGGGGCCAGACCCATCATATACCGAGGGACGGGATCCTTACCTAGGTACGCTGACCGCATATTCGGATTGTAATGGATGTCGCCCATCAACATCCCCGATTGAGTAGGGGTTAAGTTGCACACCATCTTCCTGTTCAACAGCACCATGTTGAACCACGATAAGGGATAATGGCGTTCCATAAAAGGAATATGGATTGACTCCCCGTCCAAAGAGAAATCCCAGTTCTCGGAAATCTCTAACACTCGAGAGTTCCCTATGATTAGAGCATCTCCAAAGAGGAATAGAGGCTTCAAGAATTTCCCATCCAGCCTCCCAGTGTTCATCATGGAACGAAGGTAATGAAGGGTCTGATTCTCGATGGCGTTCAACCTCTCCAAAGGCTCATCAGCAGGGAGCTGATTCAATACATGCTTAATTAGGTCGTCAAGACGCACACCCAAAGCGAATTGATTTGAACCAACCAAAAGTTCTCCCGTAGGATTCACGGGCAGATTCACTAGAAAAAGATAAAAGAAACAAGGTCAGAAGACAAACAAAGAAGACAGAAATATTGGAAAAGATTACTGAAGTCTAGGCGGCTAAGGTTGCCACGGCCTCATGCGGCTCATCAGCAGATAGGTCCATGCGGCTCTGCGTGTCATAACCTCATGCGGCTCTGAATTAACCAAATCCGTACAACTCAGATTCAGAAGGGTTTATAGATTCATGCGGCTAAGCCCGACTCATATAAACCACTGCGGCTACAAACCATCAAGTTCATACGGTTCAAAAGTGAGCAACGCTTATGCGGCCCAAGTCAAAAACACACATGCGGCACTGATCGAATATGACAAACTCATGCGGCCGTAATGGGCGAAGTGCCTATGCGGCCACATCGATACATCTCGTACATGTGGCTTGTGCATAAAGTATGCAACAGAGCCATGGCAGCAGTTAGGGTTTTTCGGAAGTGACCCCCTTACCAGCGATGGGCGGGTGAACATCAGGATAGACAACGCCTACAGCAGCCGACGGAGGAGCGACCACATTCGTCGCTGCAGTCGCCGCCGCAGCAACAGCCTTGCCCTTTGCGGCCTTCGATGCAGCAGATCTCTTAGGAGCCATGGTCGATAGATGAAGGAGGACGACGAAGAGCAAAACTGACAACAGGGAATTCAAGCAAAGAAAGGAGATAAAGAAATCCCCAAGAGCTGAAAGACTCCTATTTATAGGCGATCCATGAAGTAGAAAGACGCCTCGGATTACGCGCCGCCTCCAAAAATAAAGGCGAGAACGCTTCGGTCAAAGCAAAAACCGACCCTTGGGATCCTCCCCCAAAAGACGGCGTTAAATCAAATCGAAAGCAATTAATGAAGATTTGCTCACGAGGTCAGGACGCGTGGCAAAGAGCCTATGCGGCCAGAAGGATCTATGCGGCCGAGATGCTAATGCGGCCAGGAAGCTCAGGTAAAAAGAACATCCTATGCGGCATGAACGGGGCCATGCTTCTTATTCAAAGTGTTTCAATTTTACAAATTGAAAACTTTGAAGGGGGTCCTGTAGAAGCATGGAAAATATTAGAATAAAAGCGTAGATAGCCCATGCGGCTTTGGGTAGCAAGCCTATGCGGCTCATACTGAAGTTGCCCCATGCGGCCCGAAAGAAGACCCTCAGACTCATGCGGTTCGAGGATATATGCGGTTCAGCAGGAACATGCGGCTCAATTGACGCCACGTGTGATCCCCCCACAGCTGGCTACGGGAGTAATGGCCTCATTTAATGCTCTGACACGACTCGACGGCTGCGACGTCTCTGACATAAAGCGTCATAATGGCTCTGCCATAATGACAGACTCCTCGGGGAAAGAAGACAATCTCTGACCCGATCTGTCAGAAATCCTAGATTGCCACGTGGTAAAAGTCTCATGCGGCTCGGGTAGAGAACAGCTTCATGCGGTTCATTGAGGAATCACTCTAATATGATTAACAGGAATCCGCCATATGCGGTCCACCCATAGCCCGGTCTATGCGGCTCAATACCATGTTAACTCAGGCGGCCCACAGAAACTATGCATAGGCGGCTCATGGAGGGTTCGTCCCCTGCGGCTCACAGAGACTACGCATATGCGGCTCACGGAAAGTTCGTCCCCTGCGGCTCGATGAGGCATTGACTCATGCGGCTCATGAAGAGTATCTCCCTGCGGTTCAAGTGTTGGCCATCCTATACGGCCCTGGCAGGACCTTCAATTAAAATACGTGGCATTGAAGATTCAACCGAATCCCAACAAGAATATTTGACACCATTATCATAATTGCCGAGATCAGGGCATATCATTTATCATCAAGCCAATAGGACACGTGGCGAGCAATCAAATATGGGCATAATCAATCACGAGGATTTAAAGCAGTCAGCATTAACTGCTCATAAGATTTGGTGCTATCAGCATTAGTGGCCAAGATTTATTATGATCAGGATCAAGGGCTCAGATAGAATGAAGGAAGCGCCGACATTCCAAACAGATAATCATCAGCAAACCCTAATGATCACACCCTACTCCTATAAATAGCCAGCATCCTCCCCATGTAAAAAAAAAAAGAGGAAGAGAGGGAGAGAGGTCGGCAACAAAAGAATAAAAAAATAAGAAGAAAGAGATCTACACAGAGAGAGCTCCCCCCTTTCTTCTTGATACTCACAGAGAGAGAGAAGCCAGGAGAGCAACCCGAGGAGAGTAAGAAGAGCCTTTCTTCGTCAACGCCAAGCAGATCTTCTCCAAGCCAAGGCTGCATACTGATCGTCCAAGGAGTAAGGCAGAGCGGCCGTCGCTTTCCCGAGCCTCTATCGTCACCCCCCAGAATCAAAAATAAACAATCGTACTTAGTCTGCTGTACCTAGGTTTTCGTCCCGAGGCTTTCTTTGTACGAGCGAGTTTGTATTGTGAGTCTAAGTTCAGTCCTCCGATAATTGTTCTATTCTTTTACAATCAATGGCAAACACCAGTGAGCAAGGCTACGATAATCATAGAGTCCTCAACTATGGTACATACCTCTAGAACTATGGTATTTAAAATTTTTGCATTGTCGTGCGCTTGGCAGCAAAAACCTTAAATTCCTACACCCAAGAAATACGTCCATAGTCCGACTATATGTCCTCACTATGCCTGCTAGCATGACCCTAGAGGATTCTAAAATCTCATAATCGAGGCGACCTAGCCCATACGACTTATCTCAGAAGAAAAATTAAATCATAAGGAAATACCAGATCAAACTTATCAACAATAAAAAACAGATAGGAATAGATGGAACTGAATTTCAAGATAGGAATTGCAGAATTGAATCAAGGAACGGAACCTGCAACTAGATCTCCAACGGCCTGAGCATCCTCGGCTGTCATGGCGAAAGCTCGCCCTGGCTGGCCTCCCCTGACCTGCTGCTGATGCTGGACAAACCTCTGCTGCTGAGTCTGCAATGGTAGTCCCCTCTGCTGCCTTGCAGGAGCTCTATCTCCTGGTGCTACCTGAGTCAATGGTGTCGGGTTCTGGGGACACTCTCTACACTGATGCGCTACTGACCCGCAAAGTAAACACATACCCAGTCTCTTTCTGTAATCGTTCCACCAATGGCCTGGCTTCTTGCAGAAGTTGCACACGGTGTCCTGCTGATACTGCACCTGTCCCTGACCCTGATACTGAACAGGCCTCTGCTGTAGCTGATGTATCTGAGCCCTCGGCTGCTAGTACTGCTGCTGAAACTGTATGCCTGGCATCGGTTGCTGATACTGCTGCTGAAACTGCATACCTGGCATCGGCTGCTGATACTGCTGCTAAAACTGTATGCCTGGCATCGGCTGCTGATACTGCTGCTAAAACTGATACTGAATGTGTGGCCTCTTGGCCGGTCCTCCGCTGCTGGTGCCCCCAACTGGGTCTCGCCCTCTCTTGAGCCGATGCTTAAGATCATCCTCAGCCAGTAAAGCTTCTGTCAGAATCTCCTCGAATATGGCATCCCTGTTGCCCTTGGTCAAGGACTTGACTTCCTTGACCAGACCCTTCCGGAACCTCTGGGCCTTTGCCGCCTCACTCAAACCCTCTACGAATCTGCTGAGGCGGCCGAACTCCCCAGCGTACTCCTTCACTGACAGGCTCCCCTGAACTAGGCTCTCAAACTGCGACTCTAAAGCTCTGAGCGCTGAATCTGGGAAGAATTTCTTCTTGAAGAAGTCCTTGAACTCCTCCCAAGTCTGTCCGGCTACCCCCACCCTGGGGTCCGACTGATACCAGGTGCAAGCAAGATCACGCATCCGGCTAGCTGCGGCCTCGATCTGAAGATCTGTTGGAATCCTGGCCAAGCGGAAGATCTCCTCTATATGCTTGATCCACTCATCGGCATATAGGATCCCCTCTGTCCCCAGAAAGTCTCTGGGGCTCATCTTCTGAAACTGCTCGATCCCCGGTGTCTTTGGCTGCTACACCACTGGTCGGGCTGCAACTGTCAAAATGACCAACTCCATGCCTCTGTCCTGTCGAGCCTGCTGTCGGTCCATGAACTGCTGGAAATACGCGAACATCTGAGCTGCATCCACGTTTCCTGTAGGCGGCGGCTGCTGGAACGGTACCTCTGGAATGACTGGGTCCTGCCTCCGAACTGGTGAAGGCATACCCTCAGCTGCTGCTGCTGAAGTCCTAATATGAGCAGAGGTGGCAGAAGCTGTAGCCTCCCGACCCTGCTGAACTGGCTGAGAGGTAGCAGTCCCCTCTACAGTATCTCCATGAATGGCACGCTGTGATCGCGTCTCCACGATCCTGAAGACAGATCAAACAAATAATTGCTGAGAATGAGTCGAAATAGCAAAGGAGGACAGTTATATTCAAGGAGAACAATATCAGCAAGAACTGAGATGGCATGAATTTAACATGAGTTTTTTCTAGTGTGATTGAGTACCTTCAAAAATATCCTAATCCTACTGCAGGCTGTAGTGATACTCTAGTTCGAATACCACTATATAAACTCGACCTGCATGGGCCACCACTAAAAACGTGTCACGACCCGCACCCACTGTCAGGGTACGAAAACGTAACAACGCCAAGCCTACGCCGCAGTGTCGGCGGTAGAACGCTGTCCTAGGTCAATCATCTAACAATATAAAGGTATCTGTACAGTATATATATACACTCCGAATGGAGGTAACATAGCAATATACAGTCTCAATCACATCTAGAGCAGAATGAAAGATAGGAAGATAGATAGATAAATACTGGAATAAAGGAAAAACCACATAAACACAACCAGAGAGTCTAAGTGTCTACTGACATAATAAATCAGAACATCCAGCTCAATACAAGACTCTAGTACTGAAATGAAAGAATATATACAATCTAGAACTCAAATGACAGAAATAGAAAACCTAAACTAGGGAGCCACAGTCTCTAAACTAGTGGATCAGGCTGGAAATCTGGGTCACACATGGCATCCACAGCTGCCCTATAGTAGGTGTCTATGCAGGCCTCCTCCTCATCCTCTGTAATATTTTTAACAGGTCCAGTCAGGACGGGAGCGAGCACAAAACATCTCACGCAGTTCATAACGGGTTAGGAAATATAAAGCATGCAATAGATTAAAGTACATGAAACGTTGAAAGAAGAAGATATATGAAAAACAGTAGAGATTTGATAACAGGAAATATCTAAATATGATAAGTAAGACTGTAAGGAACATGTGATTTTAGAGCATAATATGGTTATGTAAATGGGTTAGGTTATACAATAAAATGGGACTCCTTTGTACGAGGGTGTACAATGGACATATACAATTTCTTATACAATATGATTGATCACATAACCATTTCTACTCCCCCTCCCCAATCAATACACAAGGATCCAATTCAGTTACGTTACCTTATACAATGACTTGTACAATGGCTTGTACAATGTCTTGTACAATGGCTTGTACAATGGCTCAATGTGATACTGAGAGTACAATATGTACAATGAGTGTACAATGATAAGGGTATTCAATAAATACAACATGTAAGTGAAACGCACATCATAATATGTACCTAGTGAATACAAGGAGATAACATCTCAGAAGAAGATCCATATAGTACCAATCCGTGATAAGATCGTGTCAGCATCAAGTACAGTAATCTAGAGCAAGAATGTAAATCTATACAAGTATGAAACGGTCAGAGAATGTACTCGCCTGATAACCTGAGTGTCTGAAGAGAATATATTGTCCGAGGAGTGGTGTCTGTCTCCTATAGAACAGTACAAGTCACTATGAGTCCAAAAATGATAACGAGATGCATTACAATGCATTTTAAATGAATATAGGTCAATCTAGGTCAAATCTAAGTCAAACCTAAGTCACACCAAGCTAAACTAGGTCGTACTAGGTCATACTGAGCCAAACTGGGTCATACTAGGACAATCAAGGTCAAACAAGGTCACAGGAAATCAATCCAAGTCAAACTAGGTCAATCGGGGTCAAAGGTTGACTTTTGGTCAAAAAGTTAACTCTGGTCAACACGGAGTCAACCCTAGGTCAAACAAGTCACATGTTGACCAACTGTTTACTTTCAGTCAACTGGTTAACTCTGGTTTGGTTTTGGTCAAATCTGGTCGCTTAAAGGCTAAGTTTGACTCTCGGTTGACTTTTGTTGACTTTTGGTCAAAATGGTCAACCGACGTCAAAACTAGTCTATGAGCACTATATTTGATCATTACCAACCAAGGGAACCAAGTTCTAACTCTATCTTAGACTCCAAACCCAAAATACCCTATTTCTAGACATTACCTAAATTACCTTACTAAGGTAAATACCAATACCTTATTCAATACCACTCTAACCTAGGAACGCTAGCCTAGGCTTCCTAAAATAGCTAGATACTATCCTATATTAATATTACCTACCAAGAAAACCTAGTATCTAGGTCATCTAACTTATCTTATGCTATATGTTGGCTATTTACCCTTTACCTTACCCTTTACCCTTTCACCATTTCACCATCTCCCTAACACTCACTCACACACAACACTCATATAGACTTACAAATAGGCTAACACTCATGCTCACACCTATAGGCTAGTAGCTATATATATTTATAAGCTCACCATATCCAAATAGCTCACACATACCCACAAATACATATATACCCTCATACAATAGCTCACTTACACAAACACACCTAGGCTCATAAAGGGACCGATATGTCATGGTTTGGGCTGTCATTTAGGGGGGCAAATGGTAGTCTATTTAGACTAAATTAGGACAGGAATTGGGGGCTATGGAGACTGAGTTTTAGATGGTGCTAAGGGCTGGTATGGACTGCAATGTGGGGTTTTAGGAGGGGCTTTGAGGACTGTACTTGGGGCGAACACATAGGCTAATTCAAGGCTAAATAGGGCTGAACCATTGGGGGGTGTATGGGCAAGTATTGCACTGATTTGGGGCTGCAAAGAACAGGTAAGGGATTGCTACTGTTGTCCATATGTGGACTGGGTTAGAGGGGAGTGTATGGACAGATTTTGTGGCCATCAAATGGCTGTTAGGAGGGTGCAATGGGACAGCCAATAATGGGGGATGAGGACAGCACCTAGGTGGGTTTAAGGAATGCCATTAGGACAGCAAATAGGTTGTGTAGGACTGATTCACATGGCTGAAACAAGGCTGAATAAGGGGGCTTCTATGGACTGAAAAGTGGGGGTTCAATGGCTGTTCTGAGGCTGGGTTAGGGACATGTATTGGGCTGATTTTGGACTTCTTAAATTGTGACATGGGGACAGGAAATGCAGTCTGAATAGGCTACATGGCTATCCATTTTGGACAGCCAAATAGGACTGAAGTTGGGATTGAATTCAGGGGTTTGTGGACTGCTAAAGGGTTGCCATGGAGGACTAATTTCAGGCTGTGCTTGGAGGCTATCAAGGCTGTGTTAATGTGGTTTGATGGGGGCAACAATGGACTGATTAGTGGTATAATAGACAGGCTTTGGGACTGCCATTGGGATGGGTTCAAAGGGGACTGCTATGGCTGATTGTGGGGGGGAAATTTAGGGACTGATTTGGAGTTTGTTAATAGGTAGTTTTTGACAGGAAAATAGGCCAAGTATGGGACAGCTCTCAACTGAGTTTAGGGAACTGGAATGTAGTGTTAGGGGTGGGGCTATAGGGACTGTCAATGGGCTAAACCCTCCCCCATTCCTGCTGCAATCAGCAGCCAACAGTCCCCTGTATGGGGACTGTTTACTCTGGAAATCAGTCCCCCTTGTGGGGACTGATATACACTGAAAAGTAGTGTATATCCTGCTGCCAAATGCCTGCTGTTCACAGCAGGTAATCCTTCTTCCACTCTATGAAATCCTCTCTCTCAAACAAACCCTCAAACACCCTTCTACCCACACACATCTATACACCAATTCTCCTCATAATACACATACACATATAATCAAACACTAAGCCAACACCACACCCATAGCCCTTCCTTGCCGAATTCTCCCCACATGGACACAATGCAAACACAATCACATCTATATACCATAATATATATTCACATATATATATAACCATATTATATATATACATATATAGAGATTAATATATATCACCATATATATACATATATAGATATAGGTAATATGATACAATATGATACCTAGGAAAACTCAATCTAAACACAAGCAAAAATCTGGAATAAATATTAGAACAATTCAAAATTAATATATAATTAATTCCCCATATGTCCAAATAGGGGTTTTCCCACATGGACACAAACCTACACATAGGACACCTCTACAAGTGTCCAAATGGACACGAAATGGACACAAATGGACACTAAACCATGGGGGTCATTCCTGTGGGTTCAAAATAGACCTATGTGCATGAGGAAATGAAAAGGAGAAGGGATTTATACCTTCCGGTAGATCGACTCGAAGAAAAGCCTTCTCGGAGCGACACCGACACGTAGAGATTCCAAATGGACATAAACGAGCTCCGAATCTCTTCAAACTTGGCTAGCACCTTCCTCTCATGGAGTAGAGAAGGAGAGAAGAAGATTTGGTGGAAGAAATGATGGATTTGGAGATGAAAATGGTAGGGATGCTCTCTAGAAATTTGGGGAAGAACAAGAGAGAGAAAATGAGATGGAAAAGTATAGAAATAACAAAGGGGCTCATGCCTATCCCCTCCTAGAGGTGGCCGGCCACTAGAGGGCTGCTATGGGAATTTTTGAAATGCCTAAAATACCCCCCTCTAGCCTATTAACAATATATTACAAAGGGGGTTCAAGTCGGGGGCTAGTTTGGTCATTCTAACACACTAATCAAATAAATCCTAATCAAAATAAATTAGCCTAGTCACTAACTAAAATGAATGACATGTGGGCCATGGCTAACTAATGTGTGGGTCCACTAGGGTCAACACTATCCCGGGTCCCCGTTTCAAGTCGGATTGAGCTGAAATTCGAACCCGACTCAAATAACCCCAAAATATTACAATAAATAAATAAATAATTTTAAAATAATAAAAATGATAAAAATGATAAAAATACCCCTGTTTCTGGAAACTGGGGGTGACATCTTATCAGTAGACTTTATAAAAATATTAGAATCAACCTTTCTTTTTAAAAATTTTTATTCATGTAAGAAGGAACTAAGGCGCTCATACCATATACGAGGTGCTTGTTTGATTCCGTAGAGAGCCTTACAAAGCTTGAATACGTAATCTTGTCTTTTAAAATCTTTAAATCCAAGAGGTTGTTTAACAAAAACTTCTTTTTTATAAAATCATTTAGAAAAGCACTTTTGATATCAATTTGAAAAAGTTTAAAACCCTGAAAGCTAGCAAAAGCACATAACATTCGAATAGATTCTAGTCAAGCAACTGGAGCATAGGTCTCATCGTAGTCAATGCCTTCTTCTTGATTATAGCCTTGAGCTACTAGACATGCTTTGTTGTATGTGACCATACCATTCTTATCTAATTTATTTTGGATAACCCATTTAGTACCAATGATTGGGAGATCACTAGGTCTGGGAACAAGTTCCTAAACTTGATTTCAATCAAATTTGTTAAGTTCCTTTTGCATTGCAGAAATCTAAAATTTATCATCAAAAGCTTCTTCAACATTCTTGGGTTCTATCTTAGAAATAAAATCTATGTTAGCAATGATATCTCTAGTGCTTGAAAAGTACTTACACCTTTAGATACCGGTTCTTATGAATGGTTTGTGGTAAATCATAATCTCTTCGGCAGACTTTCCAGGTATGTGGTTGGTGTATCTTTGGATGTTTTGCTTAAGGAGATTCTACCATCGTCATTATCCCTATTGTTGCCACGTTGACTGTTCAACTCATCGAAAGTAACGTTTATTAATTTTTCAACTACAAATGGTCTTTTATTGAATAATCTATATCCTTTGCTCTTTGCAGCTGTTTGCCATGACAAAAGGTTATACCAACTTTTTGTATATTAAACGTATAAAAGAGTACAATTGATTCCTAAGCAGGAGATCTAAGTACAAAATTTCTGGAAAAATATGACGGTGGAGATCGAACAATGCAGCGGCTCCTTTACTCCGTTGACGATCTGACGACGAGTTAAAATTGCTCTGACTTTCTGGTGCTTGCGATTGGAACTCTGGGATGCCAATCAAGATGATGCCAAAATTACTGAAGATTTTGAAGCCTCTTGATCGAAGGAAAACTCCTTCTATTTATAGACGAGCACATATACGATGTGCATAAGGTTTGTGTAGGAATGCTACACATGGATATATAAGAGAATCTTGAGGCTACACGGTGAGTACGACTGCTGAGCTGACACGTGACGGACGCTGGGATTCTCTTTTATCAAGATCTTGGAGAGTTTTCAACATAACTGAGTAAACGACACATGGCGTACATTTAACGTTGAATGGATGAACTCGAGTAGATTTTGTTCTTATCCCTGAAGTTGGATTTTATCCCTATCTTAGGGGGCCATTGGTTTAAACAAACCAATTGGATATGGCCCTCGTCCATAGGAACAATCTCCGTCTTTATCTTTGGGAGTGGTGGTTTAAACAAACCGATAGGATATTGCTCTTATCAACAGAATCAAACTATGTTCTTATCTTGAGAACGGTGGTTTGAACAAAACGATTGGGTAATATCTAAAAAGATATAGGTACCAGACTGTCTACGTAGAACAATATCACCTTGTAGGACTGTGCATCTATACAAGCTGTGCTTCTGGTGAGGCTTCGATGTTATTGCACTTTTGGACGACAAGAAGACTTTGTTTTGAAGACGAGAGAGTCACTGTGCTTTTGGGTGACAAGGAGACTGTGCGTCAGGCAACAGGGTCACTATGCTTTTGGGCGACGAGTAGACTGTGCTTCAAAGATGATGGAGTCAATGTACTTTTGGACGACGAGGAGACTGTGTTTCAAAGACAACCAAGCCACTATAATTTAGGCGACGAAGAGACTGCTTCAGGCAATAGAGTCTCTCGAAGGAGCCAATTTAATGGGGCTGCGCTTTTGAGTTGAAAAGAGGGTGTTGTGCTTCTGTTTGAACCGAAGACACTGCGCTTATGAATCGAAGGAAGTGGCTGCACTTCTGAGTCGAAGGAAGTGGATGTGCTTCTGAGTCGAAGGAGCCAGTTTTTTGTCGAAGACATTTTTTGTATGAATCAATTAAATGACTGCTCCTGAATGAATGAGTCGATATTCTCTCCTTTAATTACCACCGTCTTTTGGGGAATTAATGAAGTTTGTGGCTGAGGATTCAGTCAAAATAAACCTATTAAATGGGATTCATTGTGCTGAGTCCTAGGTTCATCCCATTAATTGGAGGGCTTTAACCGATTGGCAGGTGGCATTTGGGGTTGGACCACACCTAGTCTATATAAATGGAAGCATTTCAGAGGAGTTATGCCCACTGTCTTTTAGCATTCCCCACATCATACTCGATCCCGACTTAGCTTCGAACTGTCGTTGGCCTTGCATAAGTCAACTATTGGTTATGGATCTCTTTGTTCAAAGAAGCGATATCCTTATAGAAGAACTGCTACTGGATTTTAAGATGCACTTGAGCGTTTGGCATGAGGGGTTCGAACTTGAACAACATCTTGGAGGTCTTCGAGATCCAAGCTTTCGGGTTTGGATTGATTGCCAATCCGAAAAGCCACAGGTTGTGCTCTGTCCTACTCAAGAGTCGCAGTAGTGTGGCGAGTAGGAGCAGCATTTTTTACTCGGGCCAATGGCAGTTTCATTAGCCATATTGGAGTTCCTCCGCGCCTGGCTAGGAAGTGGCTTGCTCCGATGAAGAAGTGATTCGCTCCGACAATGCTATGTATTTGGGGGCTGCGCCCTTTCTGAAGAATGCCCACTTGTAGATTTTTAGGTGTTTTAGTCTTTATATGTAATCATGAAGAATCTGTGATAGATCTTTTGTAGACATGATTTTAATAAAGAACTTCTTTTTATACAACATCGTTGTATGTCCGCTGTGATTTCATTGTTGGCTGCACTTTTGAACAACTGCACTTTTGTGAGCTGTTATATGCAGCGACTGTTGTCACCTAAACTTTTGTCACGGCTGCACTTTTTTATGCTTTTACAAGACCCCCTTCAAAGTATTTCGAACTTGAATCAAGCTTGGAATACTATAAACAGAAGCATAACACGTGTCTTTTGCTAACAAATGCACAACACACTTGATGACATGCTGTCGTCATGCTTAACCTTCATCATTAAATGCCTTGCTGTCCGAAAAGTCTCTTCGAGTATGAACGGTTTTGTCTTCATCTGCTTACATGGCCACACCTTATAAGTAGGGGCCTGCTCGGAGAGAGAAAATTTTTCTTTCTCTTTTCCTTCCAACAGAAGCTTTTTTTTCCTCTTGAACCCTAGCTTTTCCGCCATGGCTCCCAAGAAATCAAGAACCCCGAAAGCTCCTGCTGCGAGCTCAAAGAAGGCCAGAGGGAAGCGGCCAATTTTAGAAGTCGTCGACGTGAATGACCCTCCGGCCGTCGACGTTGTAGTTCATAACGACGTGCGGCCGCCTGTCGCAAGTAATATACTTTAACTTTTTACTTTGCTGATGCGCATGGGCGTGTACTCCTCGGAGTAGCGTCTTGTAGATATGCTTAAGATCTTCCTGCTGATGTGCATGGGGGCTGCTTTTTGGAGAAGCGTCTATATATGCGCTGAAGCTTTATCAACCGATGCACATGGTCGTTACTTTAACAAAGTAATGACTGTTAGATGTGTTAAAGTTTTCGCTGACGCGCAGGTTTACTATACAGTGCCTGCGCAGATGCCTTCTTACAGTACTACTAAGTAGTACCTTGAGGATGTTGTCTTGCTGACATACAGTGTTATGAAGCAGTATTTATGCATATGCGAGTTTGCTAAAACGCAGTACTACTGGGTAGTTGCTGCACGGATGCTTGTTTCATAAAAATATCTCAGACTTTTATTTTTGTTTTTGTGTACTTTTTGTGACCATGTCCCTCTTTAAGAAGGTTCTCTTTGACTCCTGCGTTTGTGCCCTTGGAACAAATATCGATAAGGAGTTCGTCGAGCCGGCCAGATGATTGATCGCAATAGATCAACTAAAAGGACGACTGGATCAGATATAAGAACATCGTTCGGGCTACTTCTGCCAAATGTTAGATCAGGACAGGCTAACACCCTCCCTCCATGTCTGTGCGGGGTGTTGACACAAAGTCAAAGTCAACCAAATATTGACTACATTGACTAAATAATATTTGTATTAATTCAATACGACACACGACGACTGCATTCAGTTCAAGACAGATGACAGCTCAGTCTCCGGCTCTTAGTGTGTTCTGGAGTCTGTATTTTATAATTTCATTGAGTCTAGACTTGTATACTCTAAGTCATGCTGAGCTCTTGGAACTTAGTCTATAACCTACCCAAAATCCCAAGCTCCACTGAACCAAAAACTGCCCACTGGTCCCCTTAGAACCACTCTGTGCTCTGGAGACAGAGTTCGGGCCGAACTCTGCCTCCACACAGAGTTCGGGCCGAACTCTGTCCCCTAGAAATCAGGAACCCTAATTTTAGGGTTAGCTGGTTGCTAGTTGTCCAACGGCAAAATTTTTGAATTTTCCTACCCGAATTCTGGCCGAATTCTGCCTATAAAAACACTATAAATAGGGCATGAATTCTCTCATTTCAAATCATCCAATCTTCTCTTCTCTTCTCTCGTATAAGCTCAATAAGCCATACCCTTCCCATCTACTAGCCACAAGCCTCCTAAGTCTCGAGTGCTCAGCATCTCTCAGTTAGGATTCTTGTACAAGAGTCGAAGAAGTCGCTTGGACAATTCCAAGCAAATCGCCACTGCGATCCTCTGTTAGAAGTTGACGTGCTCTTCTGAAGAAAAGGCACGGGTTGTAAACTACTATTTCACAAATAGTGGATTTAATCCTGAGCTAGAGTTCTCAGGCCTGGACTAGTCCTCCACGAGGGAAACCAGGTTAAAATCGCTGTGTTTGCGTATGCTCTTCTGCTCTTCATTTATTTTCCGCACTTTACTCTGATTATTTATTGTTGGTGAAAGAGTTATTTTTAATTGGCTATTTTTCTATATAAACTCTATTCACCCCCCTCTAGAGTTGCCAAACTGTTCTTCAATTAGTATCAGAGCTCTGTTCTCTTTATAAGGACTAACATCCTAAGAGCTGATCCATGGCAACCACACAATCCTTGATTTCCAATCATGGTGAAGGTCAGTCCACTCATAGGCCTCCCCTATTTGATGGGACTAACTACACATATTGGAAAACAAGGATGAGCTTCTATCTTAAGTCTCTAGACTTTGACCTGTGGAATGTCGTCACTGACGGTTACAAAAAGCCCGCCAGAATAGTTGTCGATGGTGACCTCATTGAGAAACCACACGACAAATATTCTGTCGAGGAGAAGAAACAGGCAAGTCTAGATGCTAGGGCTATTAATGCTTTATTCTGTGCCATAGACAGGAATGAGTTCAACGGGGTCTCTACATGCACCACTGCTCATGAAGTATGGAGACTTCTAGAAGTGACGCATGAAGGAACCACACAGGTCAAGGAATCCAAAATAAGCCGTCTCACTCAAGAATACGAAGCTTTCAAGATGAAGCCAAGTGAGACGATCACTCAAATGTTCACAAGATTCCTCGACATCATCAATCCTCTATCCTCGCTTGGAAAGCAGTACTCAAACCACGAGAAGATTCGTAAGCTGCTCAGAGGGCTACCAAAGATTTGGAACCCTAAGGTGACAGCCATCATAGAAGGAAACGATCTCACAACAATGTCAATGGAGACCTTGATGGGTAAGCTTATAACTCACGAGCTTGACCTCAAGGACTTCGAAGAGCCTGCTCCGAAGACCAGGGAGATCGCACTCAAAGCTCATCAACGAAGAGCTAATCATGATGAGACCGAAGAAGATAATTCGGATGATGAAGACCAAGCTCTCATGGTTCGCAACTTCAGGAAATTCCTTCGCTTCAATCGAAGGAAGAAGGAATCTCAAGAAGACGATGAAGAAGAACCAACTTGTTACGGTTGCAAGAAAACTGGACATGTCCGAAAAGACTGCCCATTCCTGAAGAAGAGCAACCGCTATGAGAAGCCATACAAAAAGAACTCATCAAAGAAATATGCCAACACAGGCATCTGGCATGAAAGTGAAGCAAGTGACTCTGAGGAAGAAAAGGACTCTCCTCAAGATACAGCAAATGTGTGCCTGATGGCAACTTCTAACAAGGTATCTAACGAAACTCTGGATGACTTCTCTTTTGATGAACTTGGCGATGCTTTCACTGATTTACTCGATGATCATAAAAAGGTCATCGGTAAATATAAACATGCCAAGGACAAAATCAAAAGTCTAGAAGATGAGATACAAAGAATTTCTTTACTTCTTGATAATGTTAGAAACACATCACCCACTAATGACACTGATGAAGTATCCAAGCTTAAATTAAGCTTACATGATGCTGAAGCACGTATTGAGCAACAAACTCAAGAAATCACTACTCTCAACACGTTGCTTGCTGAAGAAAAGAGTAGACACAAGATTTCCATGACTAAGATTTATGGCTTAAATATTAAGGTTGATGAACTGCAAGCTGTTTCTAAAAGATTAGAAACCAAATTGGGTAAACAGGTTGTTCAACCTCAAACCCAATCTCATGGGCACAATACCACTCATGCTAGTCAATCACGTCATTCTCATGCAGCACATAACCATGCATTTATATACACAAACTTTCACAAACCACGTGTACGTAAGAACAATTCTCACTCAGTACACACTCATCATGCACAAAGACACAATCAACATCACTCCACACATAAAAATCATCATGCCATACCATATAGACAAAATCATCATGCAATGCCATATAGACAAGGTTCTCATATACCATATAGACAAAATCATCATGCCATGCCATCTAGACAATATCAGCAAGTCACACATCATAGACAATACCATCATTCTATGCCTCATAGCACCATCACCATGCCACTTATTCCATGCATAATCATCTTCACCATGCTAACTCTTCACATCATGTCCATCCTCATCCTGTTGCTTATAGATATTATTCTCATGCTCCTAGTATAAATAAGAATGCTATCTGTACTTATTGTGGATTACATGGACACATCTCACCACAGTGCAGAGTTAGAAGACTTGTAGATAAAAGGATATATGCTTGGTTCCCAAAGACTAACTTTTCAGGACCCTCAAGAACTCGGGTACCAAAGGTCACATCTACTCTTGATGTAGGTGGACCTTCCCTCCTCAACTGAAAGTAAGTGGATTCTCGATAGTGGATGCTCGCGACATATGACGGGAGACGCAAATCTTTTTGCAGCACTATCGATGAAGAGAGAAGGATACGTATCCTTCGGTAACAATCTCAAAGGGCACATTATAGGTAATGGTATCATTGGTCATCCTCCTTCTCCTGTAATAAAGGATGTCTGCCTAGTGACCGAGTTAAAGCATAACCTGCTCAGCATTAGTCATCTTGCTGATCATGGATATGATATTAACTTTGGACAAAACAGTTGCTACATCTATGATAGGTCAACAGGAGACATTGCTTTTGAAGGGAAAAGAGAGGACAACATCTACATTTTCTATCTTTCTATAAATACTAACAATGCAGGTAGATGTCTATATGCCCATAAAGACAAACGACTACTTTGGCACCAGCGTCTTGGTCATGCCAACATGGATGCTATATCCAGGCTTTCCACCAAGAAGCTAGTGAGAGGATTGCCTGACATCACGTTCAAAAAGGACACGGTATGTGCCGAATGTGAACTAAACAAGGCAACTAAATCCTCATTTCATTCTATCAACTCTGTAAGTACTACTAGACCCTTGCAACTACTTCATATGTATTTATTTGGTCCTAGTAGAATAGCCAGCCTTGGAGGCAAACTTTATGCATTTGTTATTGTTGATGATTTTTCGAGATTTACATGGGTTTTTCTTTCTCGCTAATAAGAGCGATGCTATTTCTGCTTTCAAAATTTTTGTAAAGAAAGTTCAAAATGAAAAAGGCTACATGATTACTCGAATCCGAAGTGATCATGGAGGCGAATTCGTAAATTATGATTTTGAAAGTTTTTTTAATGCAAATGGTTTTGATCATGAATTTTCTTGTCCTAGAACTCCTCAACAAAATGGTGTTGTAGAGCGGAAGAATAGAACTCTCGGCGATATGGCCAGAGTCATGTTGAATAAATTTTCACTTTCGAAATATTTTTGGGCAGAAGCTGTTAGTACAGCATGCCACATTTTGAATAGGGTGCTGATTCGTCCCATTACGAAGAAAACACCCTATGAGCTTTGGTTTGGGAGAACCCCCAATGTTTCTTATTTTAAAGTTTTTGGTTGTAGATGTTTTATCCTTAACACCAAAGACAACTTAGGCAAATTTGATGCCAAAGCTGACGATGGTATCTTTCTTGGTTATGCCGCCAAGAGTAAGGGATATAGAGTTTTTAATAAACGCTCACTTATTGTGGAAGAGTCAACAAATGTGACTTTTGATGAAGACAACAGTGCAGCAAGTACTCTTGATGATGACGTTGAGCCATCAACTTCTACTCCAATGAATACTTCAACCGAAACTAATTCTCTAGAGGGTTTGCCTAAGAAATTCTCTTTCAAACCTTCTCATCCAGAAAATTTAGTTATAGGAGAAGTTTCACGTGGAGTAACTACTAGATCATCACTAAGAGACTCCGTTGCTAGCACTGCCTTCATTTCACAAGTAGAGCCTAAAAACATTTCTGAAGCTTTTAATGATGAATTTTGGATTTCTGCTATGCAAGAAGAACTCAACCAATTCGAGAGAAGCCAAGTATGGGAACTCGTTCCTAGACCGGTTAATCACTCGATAATTGGTACTAAATGGGTTTTTAGAAACAAAGTAAATAAAGATGGTTCAATCACACGTAACAAAGCTCGTCTAGTAGCTCAAGGATACAACCAAGAGGAAGGTATCGACTACGATGAGACGTATGCTCCTGTTGCTAGACTAGAATCCATTCGGATGCTTTATGCTTTTGCTAATTTTCAAAACTTTAAATTATTTCAAATGGATGTGAAAAGTGCTTTCCTGAATGGTTTTATTAAGGAGGAAGTTTATGTGAAACAACCTCCTGGCTTTGAAAATCACAAATTTCCCGACCACGTGTTCAAGCTAAAGAAAGCACTTTATGGCCTCAAACAAGCCCCCAGAGCTTGGTATGAAAGGCTAAGTAGCTTCTTACTTGAGAAAGGTTTTTGAAAAGGGAAAATTGACACTACACTGTTTATAAAATCTTTTAAAGACACCATTTTATTAATTCAGATTTATGTTGATGATATTATTTTTGGGTCTACTGATGAAACTCTTTGTCAAGAATTTGCCAAGTGTATGCAGACGGAATTTGAGATGAGCATGATGGGAGAGCTCAACTACTTTCTTGGTCTGCAAGTAAAACAACTGGCAAATGGAACTTTCATCTGTCAATCGAAGTATACCAAGGACATGCTAAAAAAGTTCGATCTTGACAACATCAAACCAATCAGCACTCCAATGGCTACTTCAACCAAACTCGAACCAGATGAGAGCGGCAAACCCGTTGATCAACGTAAGTATCGAGGTATGATAGGCAGCTTACTTTATTTAACTGCTAGTCGCCCCGATATCATGTTTAGTGTTTGCCTATGTGCTAGATATCAAGCAAATCCTAAGGAATCTCACATGACCGCGGTTAAGCGTATCTTTCGATACCTTAAGGGTACGGTTACAGTGGGCCTATGGTATCCCAAGTCAACATCATTTGACCTCATCGGTTACTCTGATGCTGACTTTGCTGGATGCAAGGTCGACCGTAAAAGTACGAGCGGCACGTGTCATTTATTAGGAAAGGCTTTAGTCTCATGGTTTAGCAAGAAGCAGAACTCTGTCGCACTATCCACAACAGAAGCTGAATACATAGCATATTCCTATATTCTGTGACAATACTAGTGCCATCAATTTGACTAAGAACCCTGTCTGCCACTCACGCACTAAACACATTGAGATCAGACACCACTTTTTGCGTGATCATCAGCAAAATGGCACGATTAACTTAGAATTTATTGACACTGATCATCAGCTAGCAGATTTCTTTACTAAGCCATTATCCGAAGAGCGCTTCAATTTTTTTTGTCGTGAACTCGGAATTTTGGATGAAGCAGTTATAAGTTGAGACTTACTTGCGTAAATATCGAGTATATTTTGATTCTTTTATGACAAATTTATTATGGGTACAAGCCGAAAGGGTCCTTCTGACAAAAAGGCGTAAAAGCCTAAGCGATACGGTGCACTAGTCCTCAGGACTACCGCTAGCTGGGATCCGGCCCCTGCAGCTAACCCATGGCAAATTTGAAATACTGAATTACAATATATTTCCTTGTTTATTATATGGCTTGTTCCGATTTATTATTGCCTAATTGATTTTTCCTTAAGTTCATTATGACCTTTGTGTACCTCTCTATGTACTTCATTGTTTTTATCAATCTTTTATCCTCAAAATCTCTTTTGTTCAACACTTAATCAATGTTTCTATCTTTTCAGCCTGCTTTTAGTTCTGGACCACTGATCCAGAACTCGGGCCGAACTCTGCCCCTAACAGAGTTCGGGCCGAGTTCGGTCCCTTAGTTCCAGCGTCGGGATCTGGCGCTGCCGTTGGATCAATTTAGATCCTATGGTCAATTTTTCATCCGACCAAAGACAAACCCCTACTTTATGTCGGGACTCCTTCTCTCTCCTTCACCATTGCCTCCTTCCTCACCTCTCCAAACTCTTTCCTTCAAACCCTAACCCTAGTTTTTGATCTAGAGTGCTCCATTGCTCCTCAAAATAAAAATAAAAAAGGGTTTCTCGTCATTCTCTTCCACTGTTTATTAATCATTTGAGGTATCATTCTTGTCTTCTATACTTCACTCTATCAAGTTTTTATGGCTCCTCGCTTGTTCAATCGTGGAAAGAGGATTCGAACTGAGAGTGTTTCCTCTTCGGATACTCCTCCGACGAAGGAACATATCATTGAACAACTTCAACCACCTTATCCGTTGTTCAACCCACCTCGTCCTCAAAACCCTTCTACCTATGACAACCGATTATTTGTTTCACTAGATGCCTCAAACAACTGGTTTAGTGACTATCGGAATCGTCAGGTATTCGCAGGATATCCTATCAATTTTTCTATCTTCTCTCAATATGATTCTTTATTTCATGACCTCTGCATTGATGAGCTTGTCACTACCACTTCTGCTATCTATCGTCATGCTGTCCAAATATTCTACTGCAACATGACCTTTGATGATCTCCATATTTATTCACGAGTTGCAGGTATCAATATATCTTTTGATGACTTTGACTTAGCCGAATATCTTGATCTTCAAGAGCCCAATTCTTGGGAAAAGCTAGTTGACGCTCGCTCATTCCATTTTCCCGACGGAATTTCCCTTGAGAGCTTTAAGGATGATTTGTGTACTCCATACACACGTCCTCGCAAGCTCACGGCTAAATATCTCAACCCCTATTTTTCTGATCTACATTGGATTATTTTTAATACCATTCTACCCAAAATAGGTTCCCATGATGACATCACTTATATTGAAATATCTGCTCTTTATCATCTTCACTTTGGAATTTCTTTCAATCTTCCACGTACAATGATGGACTGGATGATTCACTGTAGGAAGAAACCACGAGCTCTGGTTTATCCTCTGTACCTTCCTATGATCTTTCGTGCATTTAACATACCACTTGATATCTGTTCGTTCTTGCCTGCTCCTGCTTTCCTGTCCAAGGCACGTCATACTCAGGCAGTTGTCGCCTCTCCTGAGGCCTCTGAGCATTCTGATGATGAGGAGCCTGACGCCCCTCCTTTCGGTCAGGATGAACCACCTCCACCTGCCACTCTTGACTCCATCCAGACCATGCTCCAGGATCGTTTCTACTTAGAGGCTGATCGGTGGGCTCAGATGGACTACCGCACTACCCTGCAGATGAGTGCACTCAGCAACTCGCTGCATGATATTCGGTACTCCATGTCCCATCATCCTACTATGCCCATTCCCATGTAGCGGGATCCCGATCGTGAGGGATATCGCATTGATGATCCATGGGTCTTGCGTTACCTGGATCCGAGTGCTGCTCTTGTGGATCCCAGACGTTCCAACTCTCCTGGACCTTCTCGTGCTCCGTGATGGAGATAGGCTCGATCTGCTGCTGCTACTGCTGATGATCTTAGTTACTTTTTGCTTTCAGTTATTTAGTTTATTATGGATTTATGTAGCTGGTTTTATGTACTCTGTTTATGAGTTGGCCACTTGGTTTGGTGGATGACATTTTCTGTCCTTTATCATAGTTTTACTTTATGTCAGTGACTTATTTTGCTTAGTATTTCACTGTTTCTTCTCTGCTTGGTGTGGTTGCATTACTATTCATTGCTTCTTTATATTGCTAACTGCCAAAAGGGGGAGAAATAATATATATTTTATTTTTATTTTTATAGTTTTGTGCTTGTTTTGCTTTTGGGAGATATTATCTATCAGGCCACCGGTTCTATGCATTCGTATATCTGTGTATATCTGTGCTTGTTCTTGCTCTGGGATATTATGCATTTTGTACGGGGGAGAGCTATAGCTTCCAGCTCGACACCGTTCATGGTTTACGGGAGAGCTATCTTCTTTTAGCTCAGGCATCGTTTATGGGGGAGCTATGTTACAATGAACTGTGTCCAGGTATGAATATTGAAATATACATATATTATTTTGTCAATTATCAATATGGGGGAGATTGTTGACACAAAGTCACAGTCAACCAAATATTGACTACATTGACTAAATAATATTTGTATTAATTCAATACGACACACGACGACTGCATTCAGTTCAAGACAGATGACAGCTCAGTCTCCGGCTCTCAGTGTGTTCTGGAGTCTGTATTTTATAATTTCATTGAGTCTAGACTTGTATACTCTGAGTCATGCTGAGCTCTTGGAACTTAGTCTATAACCTACCCAAAATCCCAAGCTCCACTGAACCAAAAACTGCCCACTGGTCCCCTTAGAACCACTCTGTGCTCTGGAGACAGAGTTCGGGCCGAACTCTGCCTCCACACAGAGTTCGGGCCGAACTCTGTCCCCTAGAAATCAGGAACCCTAATTTTAGGGTTAGCTGGTTGCTAGTTGTCCAACGGCCAAATTTTTGAATTTTCCTACCCGAATTCTGGCCGAATTCTGCCTATAAAAATACTATAAATAGGGCATGAATTCTCTCATTTCAAATCATCCAATCTTCTCTTCTCTTCTCTCGTATAAGCTCAATAAGCCATACCCTTCCCATCTACTAGCCACAAGCCTCCTAAGTCTCGAGTGCTCAGCATCTCTCAGTTAGGATTCTTGTGCAAGAGTCGAAGAAGTCGCTTGGACAATTCCAAGCAAATCGCCACTGCGATCCTCTGTTAGAAGTTGACGTGCTCTTCTGAAGAAAAGGCACGGGTTGTAAACTACTATTTCACAAATAGTGGATTTAATCCTGAGCTAGAGTTCTCAGGCCTGGACTAGTCCTCCACGAGGGAAACCAGGTTAAAATCGCTGTGTTTGCGTATGCTCTTCTGCTCTTTATTTATTTTCCGCACTTTACTCTGATTATTTATTGTTGGTGAAAGAGTTATTTTTAATTGGCTATTTTTCTATATAAACTCTATTCACCCCCCTCTAGAGTTGCCAAACTGTTCTTCAATGGGATGCTAAAG
>JANAVB010040018.1:7891437-7966437 GCA_029216955.1 Iris pallida | reverse complement strand
CATATCGGATAGGACGATACCAATTTGTTAAGGCCAATACCAATCTGTTACGTCCTAAACCAAATCGATAGACCGATACTAACCTGATACAGTAGATACTAAGTACATCCGGCCTATACCAGCAGATCTACCAATTACTGCACGATATGCCCAACGACTCTAGTTACATCCGGTTATTGGTGAGTACATGAAACGACATTGGAGATGGTGTGTCGTAGTGGTCGGACGAAAGGGAAGTGATGCACCACCACCCATGGCGCGCTAGGGGGACGCCTATAAATAATATGGACACTGACGCACAAATATCGCTCGAGTGAGCCGAAGGCATGCAGCCACTTCCTTTCCTCCATTCCCCCTCTCCCTCTCTCATGCTACCAACGTCACAATTTTTCCAGTACTGCTCCCTCTAATGATGATGAACACGAAAATCAAAGACCCCCCTCTCCTTTTTCACTCTTCATATTTCTCACAATAGGAAGGATCAGTGCTTTCTAGTTCTCTTCCATCCATCCATTCCTCCGTTCTGATCAAGCTTCTTCCTTCTCCTCTCCTCCACCATGGCTTTGGACCCATCTGCTTCTCCCTACTTCTCTTCTTCTTATTTGACTCTCTCAGCCACATATGATATCCAGCTCAAGTATAGAGTCAGAGGAGAAGAAGTGGGCATGAAGAGGAGGGGGAAGCAGCACAGCCGATGGCATGACCTGGAGGAAGTACAGAGGTTTTGCTGGACGTGCTGGCAATTTTTCCATGATGGTGTTGAGGAGCAAGGGTAGAGTCGGCCGAAGGAGCCACAACGTCCTTCCGCTTCCTCCTCCCGAGGAGAACTGTAAGGATATATCTTTTCACAATATGTCACCTTGTCAAAGACCCTTAATGTGAATATCATGTTACCGCGGTGTCAGAAGACTAACATGCCATAATTTTCTAAGCCGTGTGCTTTGACATAATCCTCCCAACTCTTTTCTCCTATGTAGTAATCTTGCATTTCTTTATGAAGTTCAAGACGACGTATAATGACTCGTAATGGAAAAATATGTCGTCTTGAACTTCATAAAGAAATGCAAGATTACTACATAGGAGGAAAGAGTTGAAAGGATTACGTTAAAGCACACAGCTTAGAAAATTATGACATATTAGTCTTCCGACACCGTGGTAACATGGTTGTCACATTAAGGGTCTTTGACAAGGTGACATGTTGTGAACAGATATGTCCTTATAGTTCTTCTCGAGAGGAGGAAGCGGAAGGAAGCTGTGGCTCCATCGGCCGACTCTACACTTGCTCCTCAACACCATCCTGAGAAAATTGCCAGCACCTCCAGAAAAACCTCTGTACTTCCTCCAGGTCATGCCGCCGGCTGTGCTGCTTCCCCCTTCTCTTTCTGCCCACTTCTTCTCCCCCGACTCTACACTTGAGCTGGATATCATATATGGTTGAGAGAGTTAAATAAGAAGAAAGGAAGTAGGAAGGAGCAGATGGGTCCAGAGCCATGGTGGAGGAGAGAAGAAGGAAGAAGCTTGATCAGAACGGAGGAATGGATGGATGGAAGAGAACTAGAAAGCACTGATCCTTCCAGTTGTGAGAACTGTGAAGAGTGAGAAAGGAGAGGGGGGTCTTTGATTTTTGCGTTCATCATCATTAGAGGGAGCAGCACTGGAAAAGTTGTGACGTTGGTAGAATGAGAGAAGGAGAGGGGGAACGGAGGGAGGGAAGTGGCTGCATGCCTTTGGCTCACTCGAGCGGTATTTATGCGTCAGTGTCCCTGTTATTTGTAGGTGTCCCCCTAGCGCGCCATGGGTGGTGGCACGTCACCCCCCTCCCGTCCGACCACTACGACACGCCATCTCCAATGTCGTTTCATTACTCCGATTACAATTTCGATAAACTTCTTACTTTTTTTTATAATTTGAGTAAATTTCTTTACCCTATATTAAAATTTTTATTATCAGAGATATGGCTTCCAAGACTTTCCGAGGTGGTGCTGCTAGCCAACGAAGGGGCCGAGGCAAGAAACCCTTTGAGGTCGACACGGAGGAAGTCCCCGTCGTCAAACAAGAGCCGGTGACTATTAAGGAGGAGGTGTTACCAAAGGTCGAGGTCAAGGAAAAATCGATGACCATCAAGGAAGAGATTGCTCCTAAGGTTGAAGTTAAGGAGGAGCCACCTCTAGAGAGTAGTAGAATCGGGACTGACCCTCCTGTCCCTACAGAAGACCTCAACCAGATTGAGCCATCGTATGCAAAGTGGCTGAGAGAATGGTACATGCCTCAACGTAACTATAATCCCTGGCTCTGAGGATTCATCATCTGACTTGCGATCTTTGCTGAGGCCATAGTCGATTTTCCTTTTTATTGAATATTGAATATTTGTGTGTAAATATTGAATATTTGTGTGTTTTGTGTGAACAATTTGAATGCTTGGGATATTTGTGTGTTGAAATTGTTTGTGTGTTTTGAATATTAGAATATTTGTTTGTTTTGTATATTTGTGCTTGGGATATTTGTTTTATTGAATATTGAATATTGAATATTGAATATTTTGTGTTTTGTATATTGGAATTGTGTATATTTGAATTGTGTATATTGGAATTGCTTGGGATTATTTGTGTGTTTTGTATATTGGAATTGTGTATATTGGGAATGCCCAGTTTTATGCCTTTTTTTCAAATTATTTTTAGATACCGACGGACTAGCGGCCACTTTCTGACGGACTATCCGTCGCTAATTGGGGGATTCCCAGTTAGCGACAGATTGGCGACTAAAACCCGACGGGTTATCCGTCGCCAAGGTCCTGGAATTATGAAAGATATCCAGGAGCCTGTCGACGGAATATCCGTTGCCACACTGCCGCTCATCCGACGAGGTTGGTGATGGATTAGTGACATATTTTGCGTATCAGAAACCCTCTGATACAGGTTTAACGACGGTTTAGCGACGGATATGGTCGTCGCTAAATGTTCCTACATTAAAATTTTAGACTGTCGAAGTTGACAGAAAATTGTTGGCTAGTCGTCGCTAACTGTTTTGATGTAGCCAACGGTAATCCATCGCTAAGTAGTCGCTGAGCGACGGACTAGAGACGGACTAGTTTTAGCGACGAGGTTATTCCTGACGGATTTTTTTAGCTCGTATCCGTCGGTTGTCCGTCAGTAATTTTAATTAGCGACGGATTAGCGACGGATAGGGCTGTCGCTAAATCGTTGTATTTTAGTAGTGAAGGCTCATACGGCTCGAAAGTAGGTCGCAGTCTTCCTTGGCTGTAGGACATCCCTTCTTCATCTTGGCTGCATAGTGATCTCAGGGGCCTTCTTTCTGCGACTCGAATTAACTTGGCCGCAGAGTTATCATAGGAGCCTTCCTTTTGCGGCCCAGATCAGCTAGTCCGCAGAGTTTACATAGGAGCCTTCCTTCTGTGGCCCGAACCAACTTGACCACAGAGTTGTCATAGGAGCCTCCCTTCTACGGCCTGGATCAGCTTGTCCTTAGAGTTGACATAGGAGCCTCCCTTCTGCGGCCAGGATCAACTAGTCCGCATAGTTGACATAGGAGCCTTCCTTCTGCGGCCTGAATCAACTAGGCCACATAACGCCTATGCGGTCGATATTTTTATGCTTCTACAAGACCCCCTACAAAGTTTTCATATTGCAAATTTTGAAATAGTTTAAAGAAAAAGCATGGAGATACGCATAGGATTTCGAGCCGTAAGGAAATCTTTATCCAGGCTGTCACTGTCGCATTTAAAGCTCTGATTGGGGCTATCTTTTTTGAGATTAACACGAAGGTTATGAAGGATAAAAGCTTTTGAGGATCATCATTATCTTTAATGTGTGTGATAAACGAAGAGGCGTCTATCTGTTTACGCTTTTTGATGGCCTATAAATGTAGGCCGTATACCAGTAAGAACTTTCCCTGCTTTCTTTCATCTTCCTTTCTTTTATTTTTCTATTTCCTATTCTTCGTCTTCTCCAGTCAGCCATGGCCCCCAAAGCTCCCAAATCCACAAGCGTTGCTGACAAAGGAAAGGGGCATGCCTCTTCGTCTAGAACTGCAGACTAATCCTCCTTTCTTCCAGATGTACAGACTCCTATCAAGGGTAAGGATGGTGGAAGAACGAACATTTGAACTGTAATGGCCATGTCACGTGCTTTATGTGCGGGTCTGACCACGTATTACTGCTGTGCTTTGTCTTTAACGCCTTTTTCGCGCAGTCAGGCTTCCATGGGGCATGTGTCCCCTGTCTTGCTGGACCGTATGTGCTCTGTGTCACTAGACCTCATAGATTGAGCCACATCGGTGTCATATGACTGAGCCGCATGTGCCCTCTACATATCTGGTCCGTATAGGCTCTGCCTCACTAGGCCGCATATACGTCTTCTGATTTGAGCCGTATGTGCTCTTTTCATAACCAGGCCGTATAGGCTCAGCCTGATTAGGCCACATGGTTAAAAAAGAACCCATTCCCTTTGTTTTCTTTTGACTATCTTCTTTCTTTGACCTTTGCAGTGACTTTGCCCATGGCTCCTTCGGAGGAGGTTTTGAAAGGGTATGCTCAGGCCGTTCTAGGTGTCAGATTTGACCACATAGTCGAAGATGTGTCAACTCAAATTACCAGAGGTCTATCTGAAGCCAGGTTGAAGGAGATCCGGATCCAGTCGTATTTCTATTTACTCGGCATGATGAACTCTGGGATACTGGGCGACCTTCATTTGAAGCCTATGTTTTTGTTCGGGGATGCCCTGACTATCTCGGACCCCCGCAAAATCGAAATATCCGAGAACTAGGATTTTCCTTCCCACGGGGTAGCGCTTTACATACCCCTGATGGAACGCCACTTCCCTTTATCAGGTTTCAACATAGTGCCCATTGAGAGAAAAATGTTGGGTCCCATAACTCAGGATCAACAAGGAGTTTTTGTAGGCTATATCCGCTATAATAAACATGCACGGACAGTGGTCGTGGTCAAGGAGACAATCAGCCACTCTGTTGTTGGACTGGCCCCCAGCAGTTTTATCAATGAACTAAAGTCCAATATCCTATTTTTTGAGGCTGATACTTTCCTGAATTGGCTTGCTTGCAAAGCGTCATACCCCGCAGGCAAGTTGCCGTTGCTGAACTGGATGCATCGTTCCCCTCTGTGGGTCAACCTAACGACCTGGATCCTGACGAAATATGAGGACACTCTATAGCAGATTGGCCTCTACTACGCCATAAGGGGCATCTGCTATGGTTTATCTATGAACCCGAAGCTGTTCATAGCCCTCCTTGAGATGTATAACTATCGTATGGGGACCTTCTTTACTTCTGGTGGAGAGGTGAGGCTCGCTCTCCACGAGATGCACAATGTTTCCAAGTTGCCCTGGGGAGACGAGGTTTACAAGGAGTATACACCAACCAAATAAGAATTTGAGGAACTAGAGCTGCGGTTCCCCGGGTTCCTTGTTGTATACAGGGAAGTGCTATGTCATCATAACACCTATCAGCAGATGTCTAAGAAGAAGGATGAAAGCTCTGAAGGGCACCTTCCCTATACCAAGGCTTGGATTACTTACCTATTCAACATTGGAGCCTCAAGTCGGGTCGCCCCTCGGAGCCCTCCGACTCAGGAGTGGGTGGATGCTCAGGTGCGAGACACCAAGCGAGACAGAGCTGCAGGTGATAGATTCGGAAGCTTGAGCGACACCTTCAGTTATTTCTATCATGATACCCAACCTTTGTTCTATAAGGCTATCCTGGTCGGGTTCCTAATGATACGGCTGAGGACCTGTGTGGTTTCAGGGGGCTCCAGTTCTATTGAGATAATCAGCTGCAATCAGATCCTTCCTGCAGCCAAGGTGGTTTTCGGAGGCAGGCTAGCTCTCCTTCCAGCTATGGTGTGCAGCATTCATCGATGTCTTCGTACTTTTACGACAAAAGTCATTACTTGTGAAACCACAAAGGCCTTCAACCGGGTTGAACTACATTTCCATTATCTGATGATGGCTACTTATGCACTGCCCCGCTTTGATGCGACCTGGCCCCGAGGTCAACGCGATAAGTTGCGATGCCTTTATCTATTAGCATTGCGACATGCCTTGGACATGCACTACTGTACCCGACTGTCGAGCTGTACTCGCACGGATGGACAGATATTCTTTTTTTGTGTCGATCCCGCCTTTTACAGATGAAGAAATGGGCCGCCTGTATAAAGATAGCGCTGTTGCTTCTCAAATCCTGCCTGAGAAGA
This sequence comes from Iris pallida, assembly GCA_029216955.1. Classification (NCBI taxonomy): domain Eukaryota; kingdom Viridiplantae; phylum Streptophyta; class Magnoliopsida; order Asparagales; family Iridaceae; genus Iris; species Iris pallida. The sequence goes on along the minus strand of JANAVB010040018.1, from coordinate 7,960,214 downwards.
TGTTCCACTGGTTACAGAATATCCGCCCTTCACATCTGGTATACCGCAACCGCAATATCGCTTTCTTAGAGCCTTACTTACCCAGTCGATGTTCTTGGAAATTCTGGTATAGTCAATTGTTTTTGGACAATCCCAGTCCCTGCCTGGGTTTCGAAGGTAGCGTCCTAGATGGCCTTCGGGCCTGGCATTACTATTCTGTGATCCTCACCCAGGCCAGCTTCTACCTACCTGATGCTAAGATCTCCGAGCGCATTTCATACATGGCGTGCCTTCATCACGTATCTGATATTGGAGGAACGACGCAGAAAATCCTGCAAGAGGATAATGAAGGGGAAGGCGAAGATTTTCGACTCTAGTTCAACTAGTACGGAGGCGGAGAATGACTCTGATGATCAGCTGTACCCTACAAATCCTCTGGCGGTGCGCTCGCCCTCTCCTGTACCAAGTCCTTTGTGTAAGCGGAACATAAATGGTCCCTCCACTATTGATAGGCCTCGTTCTAAGAAGCGGGTTGCGTTTAAGGTCCGTGGGCCTGTCATAGAGGAAGGGGGCAGTGATGTCGAAGCCAGCTTGGGGGTAAGCTCTTTTATGACGAACCCCAGTGTTACTCTTGGGACATTATCTGAATGTTCCATTTTGCAGGCATTGGAGGAAATGAACCCTCTACAACCCGATATTGCCCCTGAGCTTCACTCTCTGGTGCCAACTACGGACACCTCGGTCAGGGAAGGCGTCAGCCGTACGGGACCTGATATTGGGATTGCGGGGTCTCAACGGACTGGTGCCGATACAGCTACATCTCTTTCTGGAGCAACTAGGCTGGAGATGCAAACGTAGGCAGCTCAAGTACTGCGGTTGAAGTTACAGAGGGTGTGGGGGTAGCGGAAGGAGCTATGATTACTCTGAGTGAGCCCCAGTCTCTGTCGCCCTTCCCTGGTAAGCTATGTCATATTCTTACTATTGAGGAGATTTTTTCGCTCCAACTCCATATCCTTAAAGTCAAGCTGATTGTTGGTTGTTCTGGATCTATAGGGCCTACCTCCTTACTGCCGATGGTGGACATGGTCATGGAGGAAGGGATAGAGGAGGACACCGGGGTTGACCTTTTACACAGAAGAAGTGTACCTCCTACCCTTCCGGCTCAAGTCGAGGGACACTCCATTGAATTGAGTACGGTGGTGTGCGTCATAGAGACATCGGTCGCAAAGGTTGTGGTTCCTACCCCCGCATCAGTGGATGCGGGGTCGGTTGATGCTGTCCCTTCCCCGGAAATCGAACTTTCCGAGTTGCCTAGTCTCCGACTCCTCCATGCCGCAGAGGAAGAGATTGCTGTTGCACGAGAATCTCAACGCTTGGAGTTTGCTTCCCTTTTAACCGGGTCATCAAGCTCTGATGTGCCGCCTTCCCAAACGCCTTCAGCTCTCTCGGCTGCTATTCCTTTGACGTCGTCTTCTTTGGAGAACATGAACGAATCGTTAAAGGATATAATCAGGAGTTTTTATTGCCACTTATGACGGGGGGTCGATGCTGCTTTACAGAGAGGAACATCATTTTTCGTGGCCCGTCATTGTGCCCGCAGCCATGTTAAACTATTGAGGACGTTCCCAGGTAGAGAAGGGATGGCAGATTTCTTTGAGCATAAACTGGTGGAGGCTGATCAGCGCCTGGCACAACTGCAGAAACTACGACAAATTGATATGCCCCTTGTAGTAGACTAGGAGCGTGCGTTCGTCCTAACGGCCTTGGTGAAGGTGAAGGGCGTACGGGAGAAGACCAAACCCGCTTTAGAGAAAGTCCTTCAAAAACTGTCTCTAAAGTACGACAAGTTAAGCCGTAAGGGGGAGGATTGTTTGACTCGGGAGGAGGCAACGACCCGCACGATTGCCGAAACCAATGAGTAGATCCGACAACTCCAGGCTAAGCTGGCGTCCCTGGAGACTGAGCTCCAAGCTACCCGTCGTGAGAAAGAGATGACTTGTGAAGACACCAACAAGGTCACACGTGCCTGTCACGATCCGCACCCGCTTTTCGGGATACGAGTGCGTGTCCAAGCCCAGCCTATGCCGGGATATCGACGGTAGTACGCTGTCTAGCCCGCAATAAATAAGTGCTCATAAATGCTAATTGCTCATTCACAACAACTAAATCAACTTTACGAAATTTAGAAGTTTTACATTTGAAGAAGAATATAAGCTTTTATAATTATAAAAAAACTACAACACATCTAACTAGTCTTCTATGGTTTGGCCTTCGAGTCTCTATCTCCCCCCTCGTGTGGTCCATCGTGTAAAAGTAGACACGTCATCCTCACCTATAACAACGATCCAGTCAGGAAAGAAGCAGAGTACAACCATATTGTAATTAACGTTGTTAGTCCAAAATAAGTTAGAATAACGAGAAACAATGATGGCAAGGGTATATAAAGAACTAGCAGAGATGAACTAACAGGATATAAACTATCAAGATATGAACTAGCAGAATGTAACTAGCAAGGTATGTACTAACAAGATATGAACTAACAAGATATGAACTAGAACTAGATAAAGGAAAAATAGGAACAACTATGTGTGTGTGAAATACCTTATAATATGTGAACGGGTGGGCTAATACGGCACATCATACGATGGCTATCCACAATAATAGGGTACAGCTAACTCATACGTGGTGTGTATGACTTTGCTATCCACAATCAAAATAGTTGGGTTTGTTCATGTACTTACCGAGTATTTCCCCTCCCGACTCTCTAACAATCAACAACGGTCAATGATACACTATGAAGGATAAAATAACTACGGTGTCACAATCGTGTCCCAACGAAATATCAAGCAATGTTTCAATCGGATATCGAACAAGGAAACGATAGAGAAAACGTTATAATGAACTAAAATATAAATGCAATACTGTACTTGCCTGAATCCTTGCAGAAACTATAGTCACAAGTCGAGGATGAGGGTATTGTTCATCTAGAGGCTGTCAACCTATAACATACATCGAACCGCAAACCGTGCACAATAATCACAAATCAATTCTAAGATTCTAGTTCTAAAAATTATGGAATAAGCGGCTAGTTGGGTTACTAATCTAATAATAGTTAATTCTGGAATAAATTACTTAAAAATATTATTTAACCTAATAATAATCTAATGCTGTGAACTCTAGATTTTGAAAGTGCATCTTGGTAGATTTTGGAATATTATTTAACCTAATAATAATAGTTAATTCTGGAATAAATTACTATCTAGTCAAATTCTGTGAACTCTAGATTTTGAAAGTGCACCTTGGTAGATTTCAGTGCCATGAGTGCGTTGGACTCAACTGTGTCGTGAAATCACGTTTTGGTCAAAAGATATCGCCGTTATGGCTAATCGTGACCAAAACGGTGATCAACCGATCAATTCTGAATTCAACATAATAAATAAAATACTAGATGAGTGAAATAATTTTTGGGAAAAATATATGTCGTAGAGCTCTGTGCTATCTTTCTGAAACTTCAAACGGTTCATGATTTTGATTTCCGGTCCTTCCGGAATCAAGAAAACACCAAAACGTGTCATGTTTCGGACAACCGACACTCTACGAATTTTCCAAAAATTTAGGAAGAAATTATAGAGAAATAAATTACATATTCAAAAAGTTTACCTTGATACAAATCCAACAAAAAAATGGCGCACGAAAATCACGTTGGAGTTGACGGCAATCGCTTCGGGAAATCGGGAATCACCAAGATCAAATCACAAAGGGGGAGGCTATAATTAATTAGGGTTTGTGAATATACATGCATATATAGGAGAGAGAGAGAGAGGCGGTTACTGTAGCCGACAGGTGGGCCCCCCGGTTGGATGACTGGGTAATTAATTATTTAATTTAGAAAATCATTTTAAGTCCAAAAAATCAAAATAAATGACAGAAAAATCCATAAAAATTCTAAAAAATTCTAGAAAATATTTTCAAGTGTCTAGAATCTAAGTAAAATATTTTAACACAAAATATCATCGTGTAACCTCACAGTAAATTCCCAAAGACTATAAAATATAATTTCTATAGGTTTTAATTATATAAAAATTCCTAAAAATTCTAAAAAATTCAAAAAAAATTCTAGAAAATATTTTTAGTCATTTAGAGCCCAAATAAAAATATTTGTTCCAGAAATACCCCCGTATGAGCTCACAGTAAATCCTGAAAGTCCGTAAAAATAATAAAACCTTAAATATTAAAGACCCAAAAATATCCAAAAATTATAGAAAAATATAAAATAGCTAAATAATACAAATATAAGCTATCTAGAGGTTATATGACCTTAATATGGTCATATCCCACCTACAAGCTTTGGCATGACTCCCAATGACCATAAAATTAATTATAAACAAATAAATTTACGAAAAATTAGAAATTTGTGAAGTCGGCTTACAAATCTACCCACCTTAAAAAAATTCCGTCCTCGAAATTTCAAAAGATACAAATAGGCACAACCAAGAATATCATCAAAATATGACATGACCAATCAATATGAATTAGTACGACAAAGAATATAATCAAGAAAATAATGTGATGAATGATCGAAATTGATCAGGCGTATAGAATCGAAATATAAATACATTTTAGAAACATAGTGGAAGGAAATCAAAGTATGTTTAAAAGATGACAATTCAAAAATAGAAAAATATGAGAGAAACAAAGAACTACTAGTTGTAGAGAAGGTGGTAACAAAAAATAAGACATCAAGTAAATTTGAAAGAAAAAAATTAATAGTCGTATGCCAATAAAAGATATAGTCGCTATGATATTCGAGAATCATAAGTATATCCGAAGTCATTTAACCGATAATCCATGCCTCGCCAGTGTAAATCTGGCTGCCGTGAACCCTTGGTTTCATGACTCAAGTATAATATATTATCGAACACTTTATCAACTCTACCCAATATTGACATAATAAATCAAAAGATCAATAATACAACTAGGATATAGTTTTAGTAATATTTGACAACTTACGCATACTTAAAACTATTTTAACTTAGGGGTCATGCCACGCCAGTGCGTTGATGACTGCAGTAAACCCGCAGTCTCCATAATTCAAATAAATGGGGACAGTGCACATCTGTCTTACCATTGTATGTCACCAAAAATTATATCAACTATATCCATAAGAATTTCAAAGAAACTTCAATAAATTCAAATAAGTCGATCATGATAAGAAAATATAAGTATCTGTCCTTGAGTAAAAGTATCAGTTTTGAAAACAAAACGATCACAAAATGATGAAGATGACTTGAATTAATATATAGATAATTGAACCAAGATTAAGAATTGAAAATAAAATGATCGCAAAATAGTTTTGAAAATAAAATAAGGTTAAGAGAAGGCGAAAGATAAAATGGCACAAAAATGATCAAAATTAGGAATTGAATTCTATGAAGGCCTAACTTACCAAACGTATATTCTAGCCACCTTAGATCCTACCAACATGTAAAAACAAAATAACATACTCTCTTAGAAAAATTCTTCGACTTATCCATGCCGCGACTTCAATAAATCATTAAATAAATCACATGGCCTATTTAAATATCTTAACTATCCAAGGGTCAAATTGAATAAGGGACTCCTAGTCCTATTCATTATCCTAAAATCAAATCAATCCTAATTGTGAATGAGCATACTAGTCGCAGGCTTACAGTAGTACGGCTAACTTAAGTACTACCACAAGTTCGCAATCTTTTGCGAAATCAGACCTGCATAGGCCACCATAAAAACTTGTCACGACCCACACCCGCTTTCCGGTATACGAGTGCGTGTCCAAGCCCAGCCTATGCCACGGTATCAGCAGTAGTACACTGTCTAGCCCGCAATAAATAAGTGCTCATAAATGCAAATTGCTCATTCACAACAACTAAATCAACTTTACGAAATTTAGAAGTTTTACATTTGAAAAAGAATATAAGCTTTTACAATTATAAAAAAACTACCACACATCTAACTAGACTTCTATGGTTTAGCCTTCGAGTCTCTATCTCCCCCTCGTATGGTCCATAGTGCAAAAGTAGACACGTCATCCTCACCTATAACAACGATCCAGTCAGGAAAGGAGCAGAGTACAACCATATTATAATTAATGTTGTTAGTCCAAAATAAGTTAGAACAACGAAAAAAAATGATGGCAAGGGTATATAAAAAAAACTAGCAAGAGATGAACTAACATGATATAAACTATCAAGATATGAACTAGCAGAATGTAACTAGCAAGGTATGTACTAACAAGATATGAAATAGAACTAGATAAAGGAAAAATAGGAACAACTATGTGTATGTGAAATATCTTTTAATACGTGAACGGTTGGGCTAATACGGCACATCGTAGGATGGCTATCCACAATAATAAGGTACGGCTAACTCATACGTGGGGTGTATGACTTAGCTACCCACAATCAAAATAGTTGGGTTTGTTCACGTACTTATCGAGTATTTTCCCTTTTGACTCTCTAACAATCAACAACGGTCAAAGATACTGTCACGCCCCAGAACCAGAATACTGGAGAGCGGGGGCAGACATAGCCAGCTACGTATATAAAATGGAATCCATCTCGCTATACGGTCACGGCTGTCTAGGATACATGAGGGTTTATCTATAAGCCAGCAGTCTCTTAAGGTCATGAACAGCCTATTGTCTCAATCACAAGCAAGTAAGTAAAAGTTACAAGATGTATGATCATTAAATATACAATAAAAAGACGTCCCAAATATTACATATTCAGCTGATCATGAAGCTAGTCGTTACAAAATGTTAGGACTAGCAAGTGTTTAGTCATACATGATCAACCCTAGGATCTGTTAATCATGTTACAGCCCTTAGGCAGACAGTAAGTAAATGCAATCGAACTAAACAGGTGCTCGTCGGCTAAACGCCTCAAAAGAATAATTTTTACAATAGAGTGGGAGAGCCAAAAATAACCTACTCGTTGCCAGGGTTCCGTCTAGTGGCCACCATCTGGCTGGAAGGTCGGTAGATCCTCTGGAGCTGCTCCGAAATCTGGCCACACAAAACCAGCCGGGTCAGACCCCAGAAAGAGCAAGTGCCACAAAGGAGGCTTCACTTAAGAACTAAAACCAGCACTCAGCATAAGATATAAATAAAAGTAAGAACTGGTAATAAAGAGAATACACCAGGATGATATACGACGAGATAACCATGGAACTACTCAGATAGCCAGGTTATAATCCGTAAACCAAACAAGGACCGGGGTTATAACCCTTCGTCTGAACAGAACTTGGAATTCTCACCATTTATCGGTAAAATAAATACAAGCATTATGGTCATGCAGTAATCTGGAACAGGATCAGGGCAAGACTAGACTGGTTAGACTCCGTTCAATCACTTCACGGCCAAGCAAGAATTAAGGCTTGATACTTTAACTAACTAGGGTTGTCACAAGCCTAATTACTAACAAGATGCAGCGAGATTATTCCACAGCCACAAGCCCTGCAGACCATCCAGGTTCCCCGGGTTAAAAGATTAGAGTTGAATTTAGGTGGATACATCGTCCCGAAAACGAATGTACCCTTAGGTAGCTTAAAGGGTGCAACACATGACAGTGTGCTGGAAATGTGCCCTACTCGACGACAGGCTACAGATCCCAAGGCGTGCCCAGGTAACGGGATTGCCTGTAGCTGGAAAATCTCTTCATGACTAATGTATTAATCTAGTTATTAGTCCTTAGTTTATTTTAATAGGTACTCCTGACCGTGGTACTCAGGAGTCCCATCCTAGACATGATGCAAGACAGAACTGGTTTATTTATACAAACACAATCGCCCACGGTGTCCAGATTAATTATACAGGTCATGTCATGTCAGGTAGCCGTCGTAACAGCTATTCGAGATAATCATGTCAGGTTATCATGCCAAGTGTACTGGTCAGGAGTGCGCCACGACGGGCCACTATCACGTCATGTCAGGTTATTATGTCAGGAGTGCACCACTACGGGTCACTATCGCGTCATGCTCAATTATCAATTCCAAACATATTTACATAAATTCGTGATTATCAAGTTCAGGAAAAAAGGTGTAAGGATATAAAATGGACGTAAAATATCTAATAAAATATCAATATACAGGGCTATAGAAGAGCCAAGCTCAGGCAAAATAAAACCAAATCTGACACGCTGACATGAGACCAAGTCAGCCAAAGGCCATACGCTCAGTACCAAGGTCATACGCTCAGGTCACACGCTCCGAAAAGGCAGCGTATGGGGTCCATACGACTCCTTGTCAGGCAAGCGAGCGTATGCGAGCCATATGCTCCCAAAAGGCAGCGTATGGTGTCCATACGAGTCCTTGTCAGGCAAACGAGCGTATGCGAGCCATACGCTCCCAAAAGGCAGCGTATGGGGTCCATACGACTCCTTGTCAGGCAAGCGAGCGTATGCGAGCCATACGCTCCCAAAAGGCAGCGTATGGGGTCCATACGACTCCTTGTCAGGCAAGCGAGCGTATGCGAGCCATACGCTCCCAAAAGGCAGCGTATGGGGTCTGCGCTGCGCTAAAGAGCGCGCACAACTCAGTTGCACAAGCTAAAAAGCTAGCTCACTGTTCACTGTCTTCTCCAAATGACAAGAACAGCAAGAACTCTAAAGTTGAATCTAAGCTTCAATTGTCCATATCTTGGTCAAAACAAGTCCGAATCCAACTTTCCAAAGATCAAAATTGGGTAGAATAAAATTCTCTACAACATGAAACCATCAAAACTTGAAAACAAAGAAGTTTGATAGATCAAAACCACCAAAATCCGAAAATAACTAATTCTAGATCTACAAGAATTAAAGCCTCAAAATGGAAAATGACAAGTTCTAATGTGGTTTAGAATCATGAGGAGAAGCTAATAAAACCATCAAAAGGAGTTCTCTTGTGGAAGCAAGTTGCACTTGCCTATGGTGTTCTTGGTTGGTGGAGAAGAGTAATGGTGGGGGAAGGAGAAGTAAATGAGAATTATGGAGGAGAGGGAAGGTTGGTGGGGATAATAAAGAGGGGGGTTGTGGTGGAAATGAAGGAGAAGCATAGGCTAAGGTGTTCCACCCTTGGCCCATGATGAACCAAGCATTGGGCCGGCTGAACCAAGCCAACCCAAACCGAGAGTTAAACCAAGCCGAGAGCTAAACAAGGAATCATGCAATACAGAATAAAATACGTATACGTATCCTAAAATACGTAATACGAACACAGGCATTACAGATACACTAAGAAGGATACAATAACTACGGTGCCACAATCGTGTCTCAACGAAATATCTAGCAATGTCTCAACGGAATATCGAACAAGGAAACTATAGAGAAAATGTTATAATGAACTAAGACATAAATGCGATACTATACTTGCCTGAATCCTTGCACACACCGTAGTCACAAGTCGAGGATGAGGGGATTGTTGATCTAGAGGCTGTCAACCTATAACATACATCAAACCCCGAACCGTGCACAAAAATCACAAATGAATTCTAAGATTCTTGTTCTAAAAATTATGGAATAAGTGGCTAGTTGGGTTACTAATCTAATAATAGTTAATTCAGGAATAAATTATTTAAAAACATTATTTAACCTAATAATAATCTAAATATAATCTAAACATGCAAGTTTGGCCATCAAAAGTTATCTTTCCAATTTTGGAAACCATGGCACGCAAATCAAGACGTACCGTTGACTATCTAGTCAAATACTGTGAACTCTAGATTTTGAAAGTGCTCTTGGTAGATTTTAGTACCATGAGTTCGCTGGACTCAACCGTGCCGCGAAATCACGTTTTGGTCAAAAGATATCGCCGTTATGGCTAATCGTGACCAAAATGGTGATCAACCGATCAATTCTGAGTTCAATAGAATAAATAAAATACTAGATGGACAAAATAATTGTTAGGAAAAAAATATATGTCATAGAGCTCTATGTTATCTTTCTGAAACTTTAAATGCTTCATGATTTTGATTTTCGGTCCTCCCGGAATCTCGAAAATACCGAAACGTGTCAGGTTTCGGACAACCGACACTCTACGAATTTTCTAGAAATTTAGGAAGAAAGTATACAAAAATAAATTACATATTTAGAAAGTTTACCTCGATACGAATCCAACAAAAATACAGCGCACAAAAAGCACGTCGGAGTTGACGGCAATCGCTTCGGGAAATCGAAAATCACCAAGATCAAATCACAAAGGAGGAGGCTATAATTAATTAGGGTTTGTGAATATACATGCATATATATAGGAGAGAGAGAGAGAGAGAGGCGGTTACCAGCGGGTGTCGACAGGTGGGCCACCCGGGTGGATGACTGGGTAATTATTTATTTAATTCAAAAAATCATTAAAAATCATTTTAAGTCCAAAAAATCAAAATAAATTACAAAAAAATCCATAAAAATTCTAGAAAATATTTTCAAGTGTCTAGAATCTAAATAAAATATTTTAACACAAAATATCATCGTGGGACCTCACAGTAAATTCCCAAAGCCAATAAAATATAATTTCTATAGGTTTTAATTATATAAAAATTCCCAAAAATTAGAAAAAAATCAAAAAAAATCTAAAATATTCTAGAAAATATTTTTAGTCATTTAGAGCCCAAATAAAAATATTTGGTCCAGAAATACCCCCGTATGACCTTACAGTAAATCCTGAAAGTCCTTAAAAATAATAAAACCTTAAATATTAAATACCTAAAAATATTCAAAAAATTGTATAAAAATATAAAATAGCTAAATAATACAAATATAAGCTATCTAGAGGTTATATGACCTTAATATTGTCATATCCCACCTACAAACTTTGGCATGACTCCCAATAACCATAAAATTAATCATAAACAAATAAAATTAAAAAAATTAAAAATTTGGGAAGTAGGCTTACAAATCTACCCACCTTAGAAAAATTTCGTCCTCAAAATTTTAAAAGATACAAATAGGCACAACCAAGGATATCATAAAAATTTGACATGACCAATCGATATGAATAAGCACGACAAAGAATATAATCAAGAAAATAATGTGATGAATGATCGAAATTGATCAGGCACCTAGAATAAAAATCTAAATACATTTTAGAAACATAGTGGAAGGAAATCAAAATAGGTTTAAAAGATGACAATTCGAAAATAGAAAATATAAGAGAAACAAAGAACTACTAGTTGTAGAGAAGGTGGTAACAAGAAATAAGACATCAAGTAAATTTGAAAGAATTTTTTTAATACTCGTATGCCAATAAAAGATATAGTCGCTATAATATTCGAGAATCATAAGTATATCCGAAGTCATTTAACCGAGAATCCATGCCTCGCCAGTGTACATCTGGCTGCCGTGAACCCTTGGTTTCATGAATCAAGTATAATATATCGAACACTTTATCAACTCTACCCAATATTGACATAATAAATCAAAAGATCAATAATACAACTAGGATATAGTTTTAGTAATATTCGACAACTTACGTATACTTAAAACTATTTCAACTTAGGGGTCGTGCCAAGCCAGTGCGTTGCTGACTGCAGTAAACCCGCATTCTCCATAATTCAAATAAATGGGGACAGTGCACATCTATCTTACCATTGCATGTCACCGAAAATTATATCAACTATATCCATAAGAATTTCAAAGAAACTTCAATAAATTCAAATAAGTCGATCATGACAAGAAAATATAAGTATCTGTCCTTGAGTAAAAGTATCTGTTTTGAAAACAAAACTATCACAAAATGATGAAGATGACTTGAATTAATATATAGATAATTGAACCAAGATTAAGAATTGAAAATAAAACGATCGCAAAATAGTTTTGAAAATAAAATAAGGTTAAGAGAAGGCGAAAGATAAAATGGCACAAAAATGATCAAAATTAGGAATTGAATTCTATGAAGGCCTAACTTACCAAACGTATATTCTACCCACCTTGGATCCTACCAACATGTAAAAACAAAATAACATACTCTCTTAGAAAAATTCTTCGACTTATCCATGCCGCGACTTCAATAAATCATTAACTAAATCACATGGCCTATTTAAATATCTTAACTATCAAAGGGTCAAATTGAATAAGGGACTCCTAGTCCTATTCATTCTCCTAAAATCAAATCAATCCTAATTGTGAATGAGCATACTAGTCGTAGGCTTGCAGTAGTACGGCTAACTTAAGTACTACCACAAGTTCGCAATCTTTTGCGAAATTAGACCGGCATGGGCCACCATAAAAACTTGTCACGACCTACACCCGCTTTTCGGGATACGAGTGTGTGTCCAAGTCCAGCCTACGTCGCGGTATCTGCGGTAGTATACTGTCTAGCCCACAATAAACAAGTGCTCACAAATACAAATTGATCATTCACAACAACTAAATTAACTTTACGAAATTTAGATGTTTTACATTTGAAGAAGAATATAAGCTTTTACAATTATAAAAAAAACTACCACACATCTAACTAGTCTTCTATGGTTTGGCCTTCGAGTCTCTATCTCCCCCTCGTATGGTCCATAGTGCAAAAGCAGACACGTCATCCTCACCTATAACAACGATCCAGTCAGGAAAGGAGCAGAGTAAAACCATATTACAATTAATGTTGTTTGTCCAAAATAAGTTAGAACTACGAGAAACAATGATGGCAAGGGTATATAAAAAACTAGCAAGAGATGAACTAACAGGATATAAACTATCAAGATATGAACTAGCAGAATGTAACTAGCAAGGTATGTACTAACAAGATATGAACTAGAACTAGATAAACCAAAAATAGGAACAACTATGTGTGTCTGAAATACCTTTTAATACGTGAATGGTTGGGCTAATACGGCACATCATACAATGGCTATCCACAATAATATGGTACGGCTAACTCATACGTGGGGTATATGACTTAGCTACCCATAATCAACATAGTTGGGTTTGTTCATGTACTTACCAAGTATTTTCCCTCCCGACTCTCTAATAATCAACAACGGTCAATGATACACTAAGAAGGATACAATAACTATGGTGTCACAATCGTGTCTCAATGAAATATCAAGCAATGTCTCAACTGGATATCGAACAAGGAAACGAAAGAGAAAATGTTATAATGAACTAAAACATAAATGCAATATTGCACTTGCTTGAATCTTTGCACACACCGTAGTCACAAGTCGAGGATGAGGGGATTGTTGATTTGGAGGCTGTCAACCTATAATATACATCGAGCCGCGAACCGTGCACAAAAAACACAAATGAATTCTAAGATTCTAGTTCTAAAAATTATGGAATAAGTGGCTATTTGGGTTACTAATCTAATAATAGTTAATTCTAGAATAAATTAATTAAAAACATTATTTAACCTAATAATAATCTAAATATAATTTAAACATGCATGTTTGGCCATCAAAAGTCATGTTTCTAATTTTAGAAACCATGGCACACAAATTGAGACGTACCGTTGACTATCTAGTCAAACACTGTGAACTCTACATTTTGAAAGTGTACCTTGGTATATTTTAGCACCATGAGTGTGCTGGAATCAGCTGTGCCGCGAAATCATGTTTTGGTCAAAAGATATCTCCGTTATGGCTAATCGTAACCAAAACGGTGATCAACCGATCCATTCTGAGTTCAACAGAATAACTAAAATACAAGATGAACAAAATAATTTCTGGGAAAAATATGTCATAAAGCTCAGTGTTATCTTTCCGAAACTTCAAACGGTTCGTGATTTTGATTTTCGGTCCGTCGGGATTCTCGAAAACACCAAAATTATGTGTCAAGTTTCGGACAACCGACACTCTACGAATTTTCCAGAGATTTAGGGAGAAAGTATACAGAAATAAATAACATATTCTGAAAGTTTACCTCGATACAAATCTAACAAAAAATGGCGCGCGAAAAGCACGTCGGATTGACGAAAATCGCTTTGGGAAGTCGGAAATCACCAAGATAAAACCACAAAGGAGGAGGCTATAATTAATTAGGGTTTGTGAATATACATGCATATATACAGGAGAGAGAGAAAGGCGGTTACTGTAGCGGGTGCCGACAGGTGGGCCCCCCTGGGTGGATGACTGGGTAATTATTTATTTAATTCAAAAAATTATTTAAAAATCATTTTAAGTCCAAATAAATTAAAATAAATTACAGAAAATCCATAAAAATTCTAAAAAATTCTAAAAAATATTTCCAAGTGCCTAGAATCTAAATAAAATATTTGAACAAAAAATATCATCGTGTGACCTTACAATAAATTCCCAAAGCCTATAAAATATAATTTCTATAGGTTTTAATTATATAAATTTTTCCAAAAATTCTAATAAATTCAAAAAAATTCTAAAATATTCTAGAAAATATTTCCAGTCATTTAGAGCCCAAATAAAAATATTTGGTCTAGAAATACCCCCGTATGACCTTACAGTAAATCTTGAAAGTCCTTAAAAATAATAAAACCTTAAATATTAAATACGCAAAAATATCCAAAAATTGTAGAAAAATGTAAAATAGCTAAATAATACATATTTAAGCTATCTAGAGGTCATATGACCTTAATATGGACATAGCCCACCTACAAGCTTTGGCATGACTCCCAATGACCATAAAATTAATCATAAACAAATAAAATTAAAAGATTAAAAATTTGGGAAGTGGGCTTATAGTGCCTCTATCACGATCCGCATCCAATGAAAGGGCACGAGAAGTGAAGTACGTCCTGCCTATGTCGCAGTGTCGGCTGTAGAACGTTGTCCTATGTTACAGTATCTAACATAGTCTATGATATGCTCTGAATGGAAAATAAATAATAAGTATCTCAATCACAAACTAAGATGGAATAGAAGAATAATCTCAAGAGAGTCACAGATATAATAAAAGTCTTGGTGTAAAACCACCAGAATAAAATCTCAAAGTACAACTCATAATGTCTCAAATAAATAGACAATAAGATACTAAAGTCTCAGCTAGACTATAGGCAAGTCCTCAGCGACTGCTGGATCCTCTTGAGGGTCTACGTCACCAGTGTCACCTAAGCCAGTGCCATAATAAGTAGGACAGAACTCCTCATCATCACCTGTAAAATTTTCAATATGTCCAATCATGACGGAACGAGCACATATCTCTCACAACAGATCATATCAAGATTAGACATATAATGCAAGCTATAGAAAATTATACATGAAATGCTAGAAAGAAATCAACAAGAGAGAGAATATTGAAACGAGATATAAATATGATAAATAGAGAAATATAACTATCTACGTGATTTAGAGCATAATTTGGTTATGTAAACAGGTTGGGTAGCACATGGATAAACTATGGAGTTGCACATGAATACCTACTGGGGATAATGATCACATAACCAACTACACTCACCCTGCCCCTAATCAATACATAAGGATCGAGTCATGATATGTTATTGCACATGAATAACAACTACTTTATACATCGAGCTCATATGGTCATGAGTGTACATGTATAACATATGAGTGTACATGGATAAATATTAATACATCGAGTACATGATGAATACGATAAATTACATGAACATGATATTCTCGATGTATCCGAGGGGATAACATCGCATGAAAAGATCCATAGGATACTAATCCGTGTGAACATCGTGTCAGCATCAAGTATACTAGTCTATAACAAGGGAACATATCCAAACAAGTATGAAAAGGTCAGAGAATGTACTCGTCTGGCAAACCGAACTGCTGATAATGAAGTGTAGCTAAACCGGGGCAATATAAACCTATTTAAAGTATACACATGTCACAACCAAGTCTACAATATCAAAAAATAGCTATAATACAAGACTTCATGCTTCTAGGTCCCTTTTGGTCAAAGTCAACCCTTGGTCAACTCTGGTCAAACCTGGTCAATGCTGGTCAAACCTGGTCAAATAATGGTTAAGTAGTCCATTTACTAATTTTTAGGTCACACACAAGTTTCTAGGTCATTCTAAGTTCGTTTGAGTTGAATAGGATCAAGTTTGACCCGAAGTTGACTTTTGTTAACTTGGT
Organism: Iris pallida; assembly: GCA_029216955.1. Lineage (NCBI taxonomy): Eukaryota > Viridiplantae > Streptophyta > Magnoliopsida > Asparagales > Iridaceae > Iris > Iris pallida. The sequence goes on along the minus strand of JANAVB010040018.1, from coordinate 7,944,226 downwards.
CAACTTGTCGGTCAACTCACTAAACTAAGGTCTTTGGGTCGATCCTAATCTGTCCCAATACTCCAATAGTTATAGCAGTAACATACAAACACACATAAACTACATTCTATCAACCAAAAGCATATATGTATATATACATATATATAGTCTTCCCTCCAAGCACATACATATATACATAACCCATATATGAAAGAATGGTGGTGCAAAGAATACGGACTGTTATCAACTCCAGAATTTTGGAAATAAATCAGTCCAAGTTCATTCTCCTACCCAAAAATATATTACACAAGTATTTATATATATAAACTTACATATATATAGGCTACGCATAGATATATATTATATATACATGTATAGAGATGCACTTGTGAGAAACGGATCGATTACGCAAATCCGAGAGACTCACAAATCTGGAAAAAACTGAACCTTACTTCAAAATAGTGCTTACAAACATATATAAGCATATTCATTTGAAAGATATATATATACTACTTATATATATTTAAACCTACAAGTAGAAACTCATATATGCTTGAAAAAGAAATTAAATATGTAAAAATTCTGCGAATCTCTTCCCGCAAGTTCTAATTATCATATAAGAACTAACAAATCAGAAAACATGGGTTAAAAGTCACATAATAAACAAAAACACATTTCCATTCAAAAACTTAGAACCCGAAGAACCCAATTTCGACAAAACGACTCAAAACGCAAAATACACCAAATCAACCCGCGTAACATGGCATACACATTGGTCTCAACCTACGTGATGTGCTCGAGTACTCTCGGATTCGAAATCATGTCCGTGTTGTGTCCACAGAATGCGTATAAAAAAAAACCCGATATCGCGTGTTAACGTGCACGTATGCATGCGTTCTCGCTCGATTGAGCGCCGCACACATACAACGAGAAGCCCCGTGCTCGTGCACATAGCTAGGGAGGGTCATGGGGTAGGTACAGGACACGACAACACGATGACATGTCGGACCGAGGCGACGCACGCAGCCCTGCACCACGCGCGGCCTGCTGCACGCGTGCCCCTCGTGCGCGCGGTTCGGTCCTCGTGGCTCGCTCGTCGGGCCATGACATGACTTGGGGTTGATTCCCCAGATAGTACAGGTATAGTTCTATGCGTCCAAGGTCCTGGAATGGGTCCTCGTCACGTCGAGAGCATGTACGAAGTCCATTTCAGCGACAATTTCAGCACAGTGCACTGTACGGGCTGAACGATGCACGTCGAATTTCTCCGCGCTCGCTCAACGAGAGACCGTGAAATTTTTGGAGCATGTGAGAAGAGGTTGCCCCAATGTTCTCAAGAAATTTTAGGAAAAAATATTATCTGTGCAACGAGAAACAATACGCTAACGGCAGGGAATGCACGGCCTCGTGCACGAGATCGGTGCACGTGCGTCCGATGCCCGAAACGCCGCTGAATTATCATCGATTTCCGATCCGTCTTCATGAAAGTTTCTTAAAATAATATTATCTAAATGTTCGTGAAGACAAAATCGAAAAATAGAAGTTTCGTTTCTTAGCGGCATTTTGTCGAACACGTGTCTTGACGGGCCGACACATGTCCGATATCGCTACTAAACGAACTCGAAACGTAACCAAACTTTATGGGCAAGTCTAGGGCACCTATATGAATGCAAATAAGAAAGAAAATTCAGAATAACTATGGTAGAAAAGGGTTTACCTATTGAGTGTCGAGAACTCAATAAACGAAGTCCCTCGGTCGTCGTGTCGGTCGATTCCCCTCAAGCAAATGCCTCTGCCTCCTTGTTAGTAATACTCCAGCAAATCCTCCTCTTCTAGACGAGTGTAACGGAGTTTTTTGGGGATAAACGAACTTCGGATGAAGAAACTAGAATTTTTGGAGGAGGAGAACTTTTAGGGTTTCACTTGTGGAGGCTATGCTTCACAAATGAATAATAGAGAGAGAGGGACTTTTAGGGTTTCTAAGTTTAGGGTTTCACATGGGCCAACTCCCTCAAGTTGTAATAAGGCCCAAGTCAAAAAGGCTCAAAACGGCTATAAGCAAAAAAGGCTTAAAAATCATCCAAAAGCCTTTTAAATTGAACCCAAGCCCTAAATAAATTCTAATAGGTAAAAATAAATTCTAAGACATGGTTTGGCTCCTATAGAAAGTCTACTAAGGTTAAACCAGTTGCTAGCACAACACAAGTCAAAATATCTAGAAAAAAAATCACAAAATGGCTAAAATGGCTAAAATGACTAAAATACCCTTTCTATGAAAAAATGGATGCTACAGCCTCTGCTGTTCTTGAGGGCACGCTGAAGAAAGTAGAGGACAATTGGCAGGCTCATGCATATCTTGAGGATGCTGTAAAGCTGATCCAGGAAGCTGAACGTCGAGCCAAACTGAAGATCGACCGCTCAATGGCGCAGCTTGAGGCGATACTAACTGAGCTATGCATTACTGATGAGCAGTCTTAATTGTAGTAGGTCTTCCAGCTCTCTCTTCTTCTTTTTTTGGGACGCAGTCCCATGAATAAAAGTGTACATTAACTTTATTCTTTGCTTATGACATCTGAATAAAAGTGTACATTAACTTCCTTCTTTGCTTATGACATCTGGGGTGCTTGTACTATAAGGTCTAATACAGTATTTGTAGTTAGCAGAGGACATCCCACTAGGGGACTTTTGTGGACCTATTATCCTTTTGTGCACATGTGGTGCAAGTAATAGATTTGAACGATTTTTGGTAGACCTTTTACCCTTTTGTACACCTGTGGTGCGAGTAATAGATTTTGAAACAAAACCTAATAAAAGAAATATGGACGTTATAGGTTATGTGGTCTTAACACCGTGACTTTATCCCAGATTGGGTACAAGTGTTTGTTAGGGTTATATAATAAAAGAATCACTTTTTAGTAACCATATTTCCTTAAATTTTGAATGAGAATCATATGGGCAAATGTTTGCATATTGTATTTGTTGCAAGTGTTAATGCAAATGTCTGATATTATATATTGTAGATAATATGGTGTGTGGTGTCACACAGAAGATCATATTATCAGTTCCCTATGGAGTATATAAATAGTTCACAACCTAGATGGACTTGGACAATCTATTAGAAAGGTTGTAGTGTAATCTAGTATTAGTCTATCCTGACTATAGGTTTACACTAGTACACTTTGTGTGTATTGAACAGGACCACTTGAGGTTGTTCTCTTTGTACTGACTACATAAGAGAACAAACACCTCTGTTATTATGGATGCTTGTGCTCTTAACCCGGATATAATAACGGACATGTATATGCAGTGTGCATTATTTTGACTCATAAAAGAGTGAGATTCATTATGGATCAACAACCTCTATGACTTAGGCAATAACATTATATGTATGATGGGCTGTTGATTATAAATGGAATCCATGTCCCGATACATCGGGTTGATGATGTCCCCTTAAGGAGCTCATAAGGATTGTCATATAAACCCTGCAGGTGGATTATATCCGACATGACAAATAAAGTTGAGCGGTACTACTTATGGATAAAAGATGTCGAATCAATATAGTTGTCAGTAACTTAATTTGATCGATGGACATACGATATCTTAACATGGGGAGCCAAACGAGCATATAATAAAAGGAACCAACAAACATAATTTGGGATTAGAGAGGTAGTGCAACAATAGCTCATTAGTGGACCGAGCTATTATTAATGGGCCTGGATTGTGTGTTCGGGCTGAACACGGGATATCCAGATCCGTAAGGAGGCCTAACCCTAATTTCTCCTCATGGTCCCTACCGTAGCCTATATATATCCTCTATTCTCTGGCGGCTATTATTACCGATCAGAAATCTGAAACTTTGTCTAAATTCGTGATTCACATAAGGAGAGAAAGGGAGGGCTGCCAAGGAGAAGAAAAGGTTGGAAGATCGTCGCCCACACGACGTCCAACTCATGGAAGGAATACGTGCAGAAGATCTTGGGGTCGTCCGCTTGAGATTGCCAGGAATTACTTGTCTTCTTTCCGCCGCAGGTATAATTCGTGAACCCTAGTTTCTGCCTATGAATGGTTAGAACACGTATTAGATCTGTTTAACTTTCTATCGATCAATACGCACACCAAAGGAAGGGTCCTTGGAATCACCAGTTCCATCAGTGTTAATTTAAGAGATTATTTATATCAGAGGTAATATAGACGTGATATACGACAATCAAAAACAGGAAATTTGCTCAAAGGCGACAAAAAAGACCCTAGCAGACTCCGACGGGGTAAAGCATTAGAGTAGAAGTTCAAAGGTATCAGTATACATGACTTGTCACCCAGGAAGATGCGATGTGAATCCCCTTGGAGCTAGTAGACTGTAAGTTCAGAGGTACTTGTTGTATATAACTCGATAGTGTAGGAGATTTAGTAGTTAAGGCAGTACGAGCATGTCTTTAAGCATAGTAGTTTTTCAGGAACTTGCCGTTTATGGGCATCATAAGCAAGCCTCCATTTTGTTTTGTAAGCAAGTATGGGCCGTTGGAGAATACGGGCTCGATGAAAAATGGGCCCTCCTATTTGGGTTGGAATTTACCGACGGTTTTGTGAGTCATAACAATTGGTCTGCGAATGGCCAAGACAAGATCGCCTACTTGGAATGTTCTCTGCTTGACTTTCTTATTGAAGGCTTGAGAGATGCGTGCTTGATAGAGCTCGATGCTTTGTTAAGCTTGTAAATGCTTCTCATCTAGGGCTTCCAGTTTTTGTAGCCGTCGGTGGTAGTTGTCGTCCGACATCAATCAGAAAGTACGGGCGACGCAAAGCGAGGGGATATTGGTCTCCAATAGGATAACTGCCTCGCTTTCGTAAACCAGAGAGAACGGTGTATTTCCTATAGCCATCCGAATTGTAGTACGGTACGCCCATAGGCATTCGCCTAGCTTTTCATTCCAGTCGCGCTTGTTCGAAGACACAAACTTTTTGAGATGCTTGATTATGGTCTTGTTAAAAGCTTCAGCCAGACCATTAGCCGATGGGTTGTATGCTATTAACGCTACATTCTGAATCCAATTTTTCTTGCAGAATCGATAGAAAGCATGGCTTGCAAATTGTGGACCATTATCGTAAATGATCCTCCGGGGCAGTCCGAAATGGTAGATGACGTAATATTTTACAAAATTAATCATGTTTGATGCCTTTACCTCTGTAAGTGGAATAGTTTTGCCTATTTGGAGAAGTAATCGATGATTGTAAGTATAAATTGGTATCCCTTGGACGACGGCGGGGTGATTGGGCCGATAATGTCCATTCACCATGCTTCAAATGGCCAAGAAGCCACCTTTGGGTACAAGAATTCGAATGGTTAATGTATGAAGTCTGCATGGATCTGACAAGCTCTACAATTCTTTGCATAATCAACCGTATCTGCTACCATCGTAAGCCAGTAATAGCCGATCCGACAGAGACGGTCCTACAACTTAGGACCAGGTTGGTGAGCCCCACAAACGCCATCGTGAGCCTCGTGTAGGGCTTCTTTGACTTCTGTATTTGATAGACAGCATAGTAGTGGTCCGTCGTAGGATCGTCGATATAGCATTTTTGTTTTCGTATCATAAAAGAATCTGAGAGAATGCCTTCTGATTGAAGTTGCTTCTTTCACATTCTCTGGCAGAATTCCGTAGACTGCAAAGTCGATGAACGGGAGTCTCCAATTTTGTATGTCATTGATTGTCTGGGTGGAGTAACTCGTACCTAGATGAATATTGTTTTTGGGACAGACCATCTAATGGCCTATCACGTCGACTAGATGATGAGCATGATTCGGAACTGCCAAGGAAGCGGCGAGGCCTGCTAGGGCATCAGCTTCAATATTGTGGAGCCTAGGAACATGCTCTATAAAGAACACCTCCAAGGTCACAATGATGGTAATTGCTGTCTGATGATAAGGAATCAGGTCCTCGTTGCGGACCTCATATGAGCCTCAAATTTGATTAACAATCAACTGTGAGTCACCTTACGCTTCTAGATATTCGGTCCCTACTTCTTTTGTAAGTCGGAGCCCGATAAGTAGAGCATTATATTCAGCCACATTACTTGAACAGGGCTCTATAAGAGAGTATGCCCGATTAAATACCAATCCAGAGGGAGAAATTAATACTATCCCGACTCCAGCGACGATATCACCTTGGGGCACAGTTCTTGAAGCACCATCGAAGAATATTCGCCAAATGACATCATGTGAAGTCATGTTTGAGTTAACGACTTTGTCTGGGATTTCTTCATAGATTCTGGCTATTTTTTAGCCTGGATGGGCTGCTAAGAAGTCGGCCAAGGCTTGACCTTTGACAGCCTTCTGCGGAACAAAAACCACGTCGTAGGGGACAACAATATCGCCCAAGTGGCTAGACGAGAACTGAGTGCGCCTGGCTTGGTCATGAGAACCCTGAGGGGGTTGACTCATGAGACAACATGGATAGTCTGTCCTGTCACATAGTATTGTGTTTTCTGAATGGCGAACACCATAGTAAGGCATTCCTTCTCCACGGCAGTGTACCTGTACTCCGCCTCCACCATCATTCGACTGAGGTAATAGATGGCTTGTTCATGCCCTACGTCATTATTCTGCGCTAATAAAGCGCCAATGGAGTGTTCCATTGCACGTACATAGAGCAGGATAGGCTTTCCAGCAACTGGGGCTACCAGAACTGGCGGATTCGACATGTATTCCTTAATGTCATCAAAGGCGCGTTGACATTCTTCATTCCATACGAAAGAGACGCCTTTTTCATGAGTTGTGTGAATGGTTGACATCGTCCTGAGAGGTTAGATATGAACCTCCTGATGTAGGCTAATCTTTCCTGAAGGCCTCAGAGTCCACGAAGGTTCCTCGGTAGACTCATCTCCAAGATTGCTTTTGTCTTATCGGAGTCTATGTGAATACCCCATGAGGTAATGACAAAGCACAAGAATTTCCCACTGGACACGCCCATGAAGGATTTGGTGGGATTTATCTTCAGATTGTGCGTACACATGAGGTCGAACACTCCTTAAATCGTGTAAGTGGTCATCCTTGGAGCAGCTTTTGACGATGATATTGTCAACGTAACACTCCACCGTCTTATGCAAGTGGTCTCTGAAGATGACACTCATAGCTCGTTGATATGTAGCACCGGCATTCTTTAGGCCGAAAGGCATGACTGTGTAACAATATACGTCGATCGGTGTTCGAAATGACATATGCTTCTCATCATCAGGAAACATTTTGATTTGAATGTATCCTGAAAAGCCATCCATAAAGGACATGCGCTCGAAGCCACACGTATTATCGATTATTATGTCTGTGACCGGAAGAGGGAATTCATCCTTAGGACATGCTGCATTCAGATTACGGAAGTATATACAAATTCGGATCTTTTCGTTCTTCTTGACGACAGGTACTAAATTAGCTACCCAGTCTGGGTGTTGTTCCTCGCGGATGAAGCCGCTAGCTATAAGCTTGTTTACTTTCGCTTTGATTGAATTCATGATATATGGACAGAATCGCCGTTGCTGTTGTTTGTGTCACTACCACTTTTCTAGCTTGAGGGTATTTTGGTTATTTTTAAAATTTTGGAAATATTTTGGGAATTATTATTATTAATTATATTTATTAGAAATTTTCAGTAATTTTTAGTATAATTGTTTTGGTGCTATTTTAGACTTTGACTGGTGTTGACTTTGGAGACTGTCTTAGAGGCTAACCTAGGTCATGACTATTGGATTAGGTTAAGAAACCTTAGCTTGACCTAAGTTAGTGATAATTAACTCATTAGAATTAGTTTGGGGAAATTAGGAATTAGTTTGATTAAGGAATGGCTTGTGATTTCACAAGTCATTATATGACTTAAAGCCCTTAAGGCCCAACCCAACCAAGTGAACCTAAACCCTAGCCATATTCCAGCCCATGGCCGGCCATGCATTGGTCTTTCCCCCTATTTAATCCCCTCCTAGAAATTAGGGCTAGCCTCCATTGGGATTATTACAAGTTTGGAAAGAGGTGAGTTCCCATCTTCCTTAAATCATAGAAATTCCTATTTAGCTCCTTTTTCACCCAAATCAATTTCATTAGGACATAAAATTATTGTGCTTGCTGTTGTTATTGAGAGATTTCAAGGAATACACAATTTGTGGATATTTTGGGAGCTTGAGGAACCATTTCATTTAGGGCTTTTGTGTGGATTTGCACCATAGGTAAACTTCTATTCTACACCATAAATTCTTGATTTTATTTTATATCTAGAGAGGCCTAGGCCTAACCTAGTTGTAGGTATAGCTAACCCTAGAATTTGAGTCCATTACGTGTCCGTATCGGACACGTATCAACCCATGTGTCTAGGTGTTCGACGAAATGCTCCAAAGGACATTTCGTTTGATTTTGTGAAATATTTTTGAATAGGAAAATAGGTTTTGACCTCGCTTATGGTTTTCTATTGCACTGAGCATGTATTAGTGTCGGGTCGAGTCGACACAGACATGTGGACACGCGGTCGTGCACGCGCGCGTGCTGGCAGGATTATGCCCTGCTACTCGGGCTTGATTTCGAGCTGGACATGTCATTTTGGCCAACAAAATTTGACGCACGTGCCGTGTCCATGACTGACACGGGGTCCCCCAAGTGGCACGACCCCTCGTGTCGTGTCGGACACGATATTGCGTGTGCACGAGTAGTGCACTGTGCGGTTCAGTATGCATAGTGTTTGTGTTCTCTGTTAATTCATTTTAAATAGTTTAATATGTGTTTTAATTGTTGTTTTGTTCCTAAAAGTGATGTGTAATCTATATTAGATTAGTTTACATGATTGGATTAGGTTTTAATGGGAAGAATTGGATTCGAATTTGGGGTTTACTGTAAGTCTCTGATACCATTCCTGATATACTATTTTTTTGATATTTCGTCAGTTGATGCTTTTCCACTGATTAATGTCTCCATATGTTGTATTTCATATTTTAGCTTGTAAATAGGAATTAGGCATGTGGGTTCAATTCGAAATGGTTTTCTAAATACCTGAGATATTTTCCCAGTTTTTATATTGTGAATTGCCTACTGTTTGCCTATGAACTGAGATTAGTTCCTTTTTTATTATACTGTAAATGAATGTTTAGTTTAAATTCTTAATTTCCTGAACTGTAAACCAAACTGGGACTGATTTCCTTTAGCTGAGATTTTGACTTGGGTTGAATGGTAAACTGTAGACTGAATGGTCTTAACCTGAGAAGTAATCTCTTAAACCTGAGAATTGGGGGGTTTGATGTTATGAACTGTTAGCAAGGCTGAATTCTAAACCTGAGAAATAGGTTCTATTTTTAAGACTGAATGGAATGGGACTTGTGTTTCCCATGCTTGTAATGTAGTTTAGTGGTTGAATGGGGGGAAGGCTATCTAGAACCTGAATTGGTTTCCCTACCATTCCAACCTGGGATTGATTTCCCTTCCTTTCAAAATCTGTGAACTGTTATTAGTTCTTTAAATGTTTGATTGAAAACTGAGTTTGTCATTCACTATTTCCTTTTTATTCACTGATTAATTCATGCAAAAACCTGAGTTTGTTTTGAGACTAAAAACTGAGATTGGGTTTACTGTTTAACTGTTAATGCAGAGTTGGTTTCCCTCTTCACTGTTAGGTTCCAGGTTTATCAATTTTTACTCACTGTTTTGTCTAGCACTCACATGTCATTTCCTGTACACCCCCAAGCTTAACACTTACACACTTGGCACTTTGAACACTCACTGATTTCAGTATCATTCATTGTTTTCCCTATACACAAGGACACACATGTATCTCATACCATATACACACACATGTACACTCACACTCTTGTAATCTAACCCTCATACCCTCAAGACTCATACACACCCACACATGCCTACACACACAGGTTATATCTATGGACACTCAACTATTTTCAGATATCACTCATCACACACACACCCTTGCACACAGCTCCATGATACACACACACAGTCTTGTATTTTCACACATGCTACCACACATTTCCCTTTTCCCCTACTCTACATGTATATATACATGTATAGGTATTCAGATGAATAGATATATATATATATATATATATATATATATATATATATATATATATATATATATATATATCCTATATATATATATTATATTATGTGTTGTACTTGTATAGATATTATATATATATATATATATATATATATATATATATATATATATATATATATATATATATGTATGTGATATATATATAGGTAGCCTACATGTTAGGTATAATCCTATATTAGATTGTATGATATATTAATGTGTGTATTATACTTAGGCTTATGATTTAACTTGTGTAGATGAGTTATGGGTTGGCCTATGGCATGGTATGCCTGGTATGGAGTCTAGAATAGACTGTTTAGCCTTGATAGGACCTAGAATTGATTGTTTGACCTAGTGAGACTTGGTTAGACCTAGTTGACCAAAGTTTGACATAGGTTTGACTTTAGGGTTGACCAGAGTTGACCAAGAGTTGACTTTGGTCTAGATTGACCTAGATTCATGTAGAATGCATTGATTTGCATCTTATTATCATTGTAGACTCATAGTGACTTGTACTGTTCTATAGGAGACAAATACCACTCCTCGGACAGTATATATTCTCCAGATTCTCAGGATACAGGCGAGTACATTCTCTGATCATTTTATATCCTGTATTAGGAGTATATTTCCTGCTTTAGATTACTTTACATGATGCATACACGTTGGAAACACGGATTAGTACTATATGGATCTTGTTGTGCGATGTTATCCCCTTAGCGGATACATCGGGTATTCGTGTTCGTGTACTTTATCGTGAACATCGTGTACTCCTTGTATTTGTTACATTCGTATACGGAACGTGTGAAATCGTGTATAATCATGTATTCACATGACCTTCGTGTACAATAACATAACTTAACTAGATCTTTGTGTATTGATTGGGGCGGGGGAGTAGAAGTGGTTATGTATTCAATCCAGTAGATTACTCGTGTACAACCTCTGTAGATTACTCGTGTACAATATCATGTCGTCTACATAACCATCTTGTGCTCTGAATCACTAGCACTGTTAGTTCTCTATATACTGTAGCTATTTATTTACAGTCTCTCTTTTTATCATGTATTTCTTTCAGTTTATTGTATCTTACTCTATAGCATGATTATATATCCTGACCTGCTATGATTTGTTGAGATGTATTGTACTCGCTCCTGTCCTGACTGGACCTGTTGAAAATTTTACAGAGGACGAGGCTGAGGCGTTATGCCCTACCTACTACGGTGCTACTTTAGATGAGTGCCTGGACTTGGACCAGCAGCAGGATCCACTAGCAGTAGATGACACTCCCTTAGATTAGGATTGTCTTACTTTATTTGGATTACTGTATATGGTTTTCAGAGATATTTGGGACATGTATTTATTTATAGACACTTAGAATTCTGGATTTGAATCTCTGTGATTTCTTCTGTTCTGGATATCATCTTTTATATCATTCTATCTTATCCTGTTCTAACTTAGCTATGATTGAGATGTATTCTGTTATGTCACCCCCATCGGGGAGTATAACTGTTTATCACCCTTAACTGTTAGATGTTGTGACCTAGGACAGCGTTCTACCGCCGACACTGCGGCGTAGGCTGGACGTATCCACGTCTCGTGCCCTTACTCTAGGGTGCGGGTCGTGACACGTTTTTGGTGGTAGCCCATGCAGGTCTAGGTTGGAAATATAGTGGTATTCGAACTAGAATATCGCTACAGCCTGTTGTAGGAATTAGTATATTTTGAAGGTACTCAATCACACTAGGAAAAAAACTCCTTATCAGATTCCATATATCTATTTTGCTGCTTATTGTCTACCTTAGAAATTTAAACTGTCCTCCTTTGATATTTTGATTCATTCTCAGTAATTGTTTCTTGTTTGATCTGTGTCTCCAGGATGGTTGAGACGCGATCGCATCGCCCAGGACTGGGAGACGCTAGAGAGGGGTCTAGCACCTCTCGACCTTAGCAACAGCCAGCTCCCGGTGCCATAGGGCCAGTGCAGCCCTCAGGAGTCGGTGTTTCTGCCACTTTTGGTGGAGCACCTCCACCAGTTAGGAGGACGGTTGTGATTCCTGAGATCCTTCCACCGCAGCAGCCTCCGCCTGCTGGGATGGTAGACGCTGCACATCTCTTCTCCTTCGTGGAGAGGATTCTTGAGTCCCACCAGCAGCAGCAGACGAGGCAGACTGCAAATTTCCGTCAGGGGATCGATGAGGCACACCAGTTGGTTTGCACTACAGTCGAGATGATCATAGCTCAGGGGACCCAGCTGCAACCCCGTCGAAGGAAGAAGGATATACAGGACTTCCAGAAGTTGCACCCTCGGGAGTTCTTCGGCACAGAGGGCCTCCACTATGCCGACGACTGGATAGAGCATATTGAGGAGATCTTCCGACTGGCGGAGATACCAGATCGACTCCAGATCGAGGCGGCGGGTAGTCAGATACAGGACTTAGCCCGTGCGTCGTATCAGACAGATCCCAGGGTGGGAGTTGAGGGCCAGACTTGGGCCCAGTTCAAGGAGCTGTTTAAGGAGCAGTTCTTTCCTGAAGTGGCCTTGGGAGGTATCGAGGCACAGTTCGAGGCTCTGTTTCAGGGGAACCAGACGGTAGCTGAGTATGCTGCGAAGTTTTGTAGACTGGCCCGTTTCATAGATGACTTGACAGAGAAGACGAAGGCGAGGAAGTTTTGCCGAGGTCTGATTAGAGAGGTTCGGTCGCTGACTAAGAGCGACCGGAACGCTATATTTGCTGAGATATTTTCTGGGGCTATGGCGATGGAAGATGACCTAGGGCTAAAGCAGAAGAGGGGTCACGACTTCCAGGGTGGTAGCAGCAGTCAGGGGCAGGCCAAGAGGCCTCACTTCCAGCATCAGCAGCCACAGAGGCCAGTTCAGCAGTATCAGCAGCAGCACCAGCACCAGCATCAGGGCCGTGCACCTTTTCAGCAGGTGCAACACCAGCAGCAGAGGGGGCAGGAGGCACCCAGGCAGCAGGCTGTTAGTTGTACATTCTGCAAGAAGCCTGGGCACAAGTGGGACGAGTGCAGGAAGAGACTCGGTAGAAGCTTGATGTGTGGATCAGCGGATCACCAGATACGAGATTGTCCAGTGGCGTCGATGCATCCGATACCAGAAGGAGCTGGGGTAGCCAAGGCTCCGGCAGGTCAGCCGAGGGGACCAGTCCTGCAGACCCAGCAGCAGAGGCTCCAGCAGCACCAGCTGCAAGCACGAGGTGGACAGCCCGGGCGAGCTTTCGCCATGATAGCTGAGGATGCCGAGGACATCGGAGAGCTGTTAGCAGGTTCGGTTCTTCTCGACTCCCTTCTAGCATTTGCACTCTTTAATTTCGGGGCTTCCCACAGCTTTGTGTCAGTATCGTATGCTATTAGACACAGTCTGGTTTCTGAACCATTGCCTAGGACCTGCAAGATCACGATCGGGGGTGGGGTCATCCTCGTGAGTGATTTTTACAGAGGGCGGAGCGTCATATCGAGAGTTGGGAGTGAGTTTACTCGTCATGCCATTACCGAACTACGATATTGTATTAGGTATGGACTGGCTGAGTAGACACCACGCCCGCATTGATTGCCGATGGGGTAGAGTTTTGTTCGAGGCGCCAGGAGAGCCAGAGTTTGAGTACACCCGGCGGCATATAAAGGAGGACGACGGAGTTTTCTGTGGAGCATCAGTCGAGGAGCAGGTGGCTCCACATCCCTTGATCGCAGAGTTTATGGACGTATTCCCAGAGGAGTTGCCAGGGCTTCCACCGGACGGGGATGTAGAGTTCTCGATAGACTTGGTTCCCAACGCGGAACCGATATCTCAGCATGTCTATTGAGTGAACAACAGTGAATTGGTGGAGCTGAAGAAGCAGGTGGATGAGCTGCAGGACAAGGGTTTCATCCGTTCGAGTTCTTCACCTTGGGATGCACCGATACTTTTTGTACCCAAGAAGTATGGGTCGGTATGGATGTGTATCGACTACAGGGAACTTAACAACCTGACGATCAAGAACAGATACCCACTGCCACGGATCGATGACCTCTTTGATCAGTTGAGCGGAGCTCGGGTGTTCTTGAAGATTGATTTGAGGTCAGGTTATCACCAGGTGAAGGTGAAGAGGGAGGATATTCCCAAGACCGCTTTTAGGATGCGGTACGGGCAGTTTGAGTTTTTGGTTATGCCGTTTGGGCTAACCAATGCACCAGCATTGTTTATGAACCTTATGAACAAGGTGTTTCACCAGTACTTGGACAAGTTCATAGTTGTATTCATTGATGATATCTTGGTATATTCCAAGACATAGGAGGAGCACGAGGAGCATCTGCGGATAGTGCTGGAGACACTCAGGAGGGAGAGGCTGTACGACAAGCTCTCGAAGTACGAGTTCTTCCTAGACAGAGTTGACTTCTTGGGTCATGTGGTGACTGAAGAGGGTATCTCAGTGGACCAGAAGAAGATCACAACGGTTGAGGCTTGGATAGCGCCGACTTCAGTGGCAGAGATCAGGAGTTTCCTGGGGCTGGCAAGATACTATAGGAGATTTGTGCAGGATTTCTCCCAGGTTGCAGAGCCGTTGACACGGTTGACCCGGAAGGATACTGAGTTCATTTGGTCAGAGGAGTGTCAGACAGCTTTTGATGAGTTGAAGAAGCAGCTTACGACAGCTCTGATTCTGACATTGCCTTCAGGATCAGGTGGATTCACTATTTATAGTGATGCTTCAGGAAAGGGGCTGGGTTGTGTCTTGCAGCAGCATGGAAAGGTGATTGCCTATTCTTTCAGGCAATTACGTCCCCATGAGAAGAACTACCCTACCCATGACCTGGAGCTGGCAGCGGTGATTTTTGCTTTGAAGTTGTGGAAGCACTATCTGTATAGAGAGAGGGTGGAGATTTTCACAGATCACAAGAACTTGAAGTATGTGTTTACACAGAAAGAGCTCAACATGAGGCAGCGCAGATGGCTAGAGTTGATGCAGGACTTTGACATCTCACTTCAGTATCACCCAGGAAAGGCCAACGTGGTTGCCGATGCCTTGAGTAGGTATCCGACAGCCATGTGTTTAAGTATGGATCGACACTTGCTTGCAGACTTGGAGAGCCTTGGGATTGAGGTGATTGTGCCCAAAGTGCAGATGCAGTTATGGGGCCTTCAGATACAGTCGGACTTGATAGACAGGATCAAGGTGACACAGTTCGAGGATGTGGCTCTGCGGTGTATCCGATAGCAGATCAGTACATGATTGGAGGATGGTGAGTTTTCACTTGGAGAGGATGGTGCCCTGAGGCACGATTCCAGGTTATGTGTGCCTAGCGGGGAGCTCAGGGAGCAGATCATGCAGGAAGCTCACAGATTGCAGTACTCTATACATCCTGGTGCCAACAAGATGTACAGGGATCTGCGAGAGCATGTCTGGTGGTACGGGATAAAGCGGGAGGTGTCCTACTTCATAGCTAGATGCTTGGTCTATCAGCAGGTCAAGGCAGAGAGACAGAGTCCCGGAGGATTATTGCAGCCGTTGCCCATTCCAGAGTGGAAGAAGGAACATATCACCATGGATTTTGTATCTGGGTTGCCGCGTACACCAGGAGGGAAAGACGCGATTTGGGTCATCGTTGACAGGTTGACCAAATCGGCCCACTTCTTGTCATTCAAGGTGGGTACGTCTACAGAGAGGCTTGCGGAGATTTATATGAGGCAGATAGGTAGGTTTCACGGAGTTCCCATCAGCACAGTCTTAGATCGGGATAGTCGCTTTACTTTCCATTTCTGGAGGAGTCTGCAGACTAGTTTGGGCACTCAGCTCAAGTTTAGTACTGCATACCACCCCCAGACGGACGGACAGTCAGAGAGGACTATTCAGACACTTGAGGATATGCTGCGGACGTGCATCCTAGATTTTGGAGGTTCCTGGGAGGATCATCTACATTTGGTGGAGTTTGCTAACAACAACAGTTATCAGGCCAGCATTGAGATGTCACCGTTTGAGGCTCTGTACGGGCGTAGGTGTCGTACACCCTTATCTTGGGATGATGTTGGAGAGCGAGCTTTACTGGGACCAGAGATGGTTGTTGATGCAACCAAGAAGGTGAAGCTCATCAGGGACAGACTTCGTGTGGCGCAGGATAGACATTGGTACTGGGCCGATAGCTACCGGAGGCCGCTGGAGTTTGAGGTACAGATTTAGACGTAGGTTGTATTTTCGTTTTGTTTGATTGATAGTGTTTGATTTTTTAGTGACTTGAGACCTTTCTTGTGATTAGGTTGGAGACATGGTTTTTCTGCAGATATCTCCGACTCGTGGTACGATACGTTTTGGTGGAGGTGGGAAGCTTAGCCCGCGCTTCATCAGCCCTTTCGTTATCAGCGGGAGAGTCGATGACGTGGCATATAGGCTAGACTTACCACCTGCACTAGTGTGAGTTCACAACGTATTCCACGTATCACAGTTGAGACGGTACGTAGCTGACCCCAGCCATGTGCTCGATCATTCGGAGATTGAGGTTGGACCTACTCTCAGTTATCCAAAGCAGCCCGTGGAGATTCTGGATCGCCGAGAGAAGGTATTGAGGAACCAGGTGATACCCTTGGTACGCGTCGCATGAAGGCATCATTCTCCAAGAGAGTCTACCTGGGAGCGGGAGGATGAGATGCGCGAGCAGTACCCCTATTTTTTTGGACCTTGAGGTATACTTTTCTATCATTCTCAGCAGTTAGTTTCGCCTTTAATTTCGAGGACGAAATTATTTTAAGGGGGGTAGATTTGTCACTACTACTTTTCTAGCTTGAGGGTATTTAGGTCATTTTTAAAATTTTGTAATTATTTTGAGAATTATTATTATTAACTATATTTATTAGAATTTTTTTAGTCATTTTTAGTATAATTATTTTGGTGCTATTTTAGACTTTGACTGGTGTTGACTTTGGAGACTGTCTTAGAGGCTAACCTATATTTCTGTCAGTTGATGTTTTTCCACTGATTAATGTCTCCACATGTTGTAGTTTATATTTTAGCTTAATGTTGCAAAGTGAATTGGGTTTTTGGTTTGTAAATTGGAATTAGGCATGTGGGTTCTGTAGAAGCATGGAAAATACTAAAGGAAATGATTCATACGGCCAGGAAAGATCCATGCGGTTCAGAAAACTCATGCGGCTCATGGAATCATGCGGCATAAGGGGCTATGCGGCCCAGGGCAGTCCATGCGGCTCAGAAGACACGTGGCCTGATAGTGCTCCCCTCCACCCACGCTGCATTAATTGCTTTGACGGCTGACCCCTCTGAAAAGTTGATAGCCCTGACACCAAAGAAGGTAATTATGGCTCTGCCATAATGATGAATCTCTAGGGAAGAGGAAAGAAATCTCTGACACAAACCCCCCCGAGCGCCATAAAAATGCCACGTGGCCTGGCCACGTGGGCGTTCGTATGAGGCTCGCTTCTCATGCGGCTCAGAATAAATCCTATGCGGCTCAGGCCATAGGAGCCTCATGCGGCTCGAGCAAAGGACTTCCCATGCGGCTCAGAAGTGAATCCATCCTATGCGGCTCAGGCCATGAAAGCCTCATGCGGCTCGAGCGAGGACTTCTCATGCGGTTTAAGGAGATCATATCCATGCGGCCCAGGCGGATATATACCTATGCGGCCCACAAAGATTACTCCTCTGTGGTTAGAGGACTCAAGTGAGGGCCACTGCCCACGCAGCCCTGACACGTGGGCTCACTTCCATATGCCGCTCACTAGTCATGCGGTCCAGATCTCCCCAGCAGCTCCTAGGACACGTGTCCTAAACCGATTAATTCCTCAGATTTGCTGTCATTAAAGATTGGGTCAGATCCCAATAAATCTGGGACACGTGGCAGAAGAATAGATCTAATTTATTCGCAGATATCAGAAGATCAGTATAAGAAAGATTTATTCCAATCAGCATTAATTGCTCATGGGATTTGGTGTAATCTACACCTAATGGCCCAGATTCATCATAATTAAAACGAATGGCCAAGATGGACCAATTTTCAAGCCGCCGCCATCTCCAAGAGCTAATCATTGGCAACCCTAATGATCACATCCCACTATTATAAATAGCAAGGTGCCATTCCCTTGAGAGATATACAATTTCAGAGAGAAAAATACGTATATACGGAGAGACTCCCCAATAGTCAGAGAAAAGAATACACAGAGAGAGAGAGAAGCCAGAAGAGCAACAGAGGAGCAAGAAGAGCATTTCTTCGTCAACGCCAACCATCTTTTCACAAGGAGCCAAGGCTGCATACCGATCGTCCAAGGAGTAAGGCAGGGCTGCCGTCGCCTTTCCGAGCCTCTATCGTCACCCCCCAGAATCTAAAATAAATAATTGTACTTAGACTGCTGTACCTAGGTTTTCGTCCCTAGGCTTTCTTTGTACAAGCGAATTTGTAACGTGAAGTAAAAGTTCGGTCCTCCGATAATTGTTCTGTTCTTTTATATTTCATGGCAAATACGATGGCGATTCTGCTGGGGACTAACTTCTCCACGGCTGAGGAGTTGGTGACGCAATCGGATGAAGCCAAGCTTGGCTCTACTCAACAAAAGATGGTCGCCCGGTTCGACCAACAGGCGTTCGAAGAGATGCTCTCCGACAAGAGCGCTGGCCCGGTCCAGAAGCAAGCCCACACAAAGAAGGCCCATAGGGAGTGGAGACCCCGATCCTTCGTTCCTGCTGAAGCTCTTGCAGAGACACCCTCTGTTGTTCAAGACGGTGAGCAAGATTCCCCTGCGGCCCTACTTCATATCGTAGACAACTCAGCTGTCCCCAAGTCCGACAGAAGAAAATACTATGATGCTGGACTTGCAGGGGCAAAGAGGAACTCTATGAGATCCGAGCCGCATAAGGTCATCAGCCGCAGGGAGAAACCTCATGCGGCTACATCCTTCAGCCGCAGGGAGAAAGCTCATGCGGCTACCTCCTCCAGCCGCATGAAGAAAACTCAGGCGGCCATATCTGTCAGCCGCATCGTTACGCGGCTACAGTTGCCAATCACACGAATGAAACTCATGCGGCTGTGAAAGTCAATCGCTTGCAGAAAACCCATACGGCCGCTATTGCCAACCGCATGCGGCCAGCCTGTACGGTCGTGACTCCTAGCCGCACAAAAACAATTCGTCCAACGGCAGAAGACAACCGTATGCAGACAGCCTGTACGATACCCAACTCTAGCCGCATAGCGTCCGTTTTACGCTTCTCTCGATCAGTCTTCGACCGTCTCTCATACGGTCCTGACCCTGATAGTTCTTTGGATGAAAAGCCAGACTCTGTGGCATTCAACTTGGACTCCTCCTATTATGCACCCACAAGTGCTAAAAGGAGGAAGTCTAGGGCAGCGCGGGCTCATCAAGCCCAGTCAGCTGTCCCAACCTCTGACTATTGGGGCATCCTGCTGACTATCACACGGGCCTCAGATGGGAAGTTGTATACCACCGCTCGAGTCCAGCCCCCGACGGTAAACAGACAGAGTGGTTCCTCTGACCTGCAGGAGGCGATCCTCCACAAACGCAAGGAAAAAGAAGGAGTGTCGGCGTGCAAAGAGTCCTCGCTTGGACATCGCTGCACCCAAATCATCGTCAATTACTGCTACAATAACGCGGCAGTGACGGAAGATCGGCCGTCCGTCTTCCAAAGGCTACAGCACCCGAACTCTGAAGATAAGGCACCTCCTGTTGTCTCCTGCAATTCCGCTCAAAAAGCCTCCGCCGAAGGGAGAAGGAAAAAGACGAATATCTCCAGTCCCAAGATATCAACCACCACAGCTAAGAAACTATCGTCTAAATGGTTGTCCTCTACTGGTGTATTCCAACACACTCGTTCAAAGACGAAATTTACCGCAATAGGAAATTCGTCATCCACATCGCTGGGGGTTGAGGGAACTGGGGGTAGCACTCCTCCGAACATCCGCAACAATCCGATGTTTCAAGGAGCCGAGCCCGGACAAACAACTCTTCCATCAGGGGCAACAGACGCCGATGTCCCCGAGGACATTCATAACTCTCAAGACGAAGCAAGCTCTGAAGCTGGGAGTACTGCTTCCTCCGAGTCCGAACCGGAAGACAATATTCCCACATATCCCGATGACTTCTCGGTACACGGGTACGACTCGGAGAGCACATCCTCCACCGTCTCTTCCATCGCACCTCACGTAAGGACGGTGTTCATGACGGACAGCAATCAAGGTGGTTCCAATGATCGCCAGCGCATCGACAATCTCGAAGCTATATTACTTGCTTTGGTCAAGTCTGTAGACGAGATTAAAGCGGCCCTGTCCACTCTACAAGGAGGAACGCCTGGCCAAACAAGCACGGGCCCCGCGGTCAATATAGATTCGTACTCAGTGGCACCAAACCCGGGCAATAATCCTCCTGAAGTAACAGCCCCTACCGCGACAGATAAGACCTGAGAAGTAAGGAGAGAGGTCCAGGAGCTCCGAGCTATGTTCTATGCCCGAGAAAATGCTCAAGATCTCATAATACGGCAACCATACCCTGCTGAATGGAGGGATGTTCCATTCCTACCAAGATATAAGCCGTTCAATATCAACCCGTATGATGGCAAAACCTCAGCAAGTCGGTACATCACTTAATTTGAGGTCACCACCGACCATCTGCCCCATGATGATACGATCCTCACACGGTTATTCATTGGGGTATTGGAAGGAGTCGCCTTCGATTGGTACCGCAATCTACCGGACAACTGCATCCACTCCTTCGCCGGCTTCAAGCGCCTGTTCTTGGAACGATTCAACAAAGTAGGACAGGATGTCACTATGTCCACTCTCATGGACGTCGTCCAAGGGGAGAAGGAGTTGACAAGGAACTACATCGAATGGTTCCGCCAGACCGCCATGAAGCTGCCTTCCGAAAATCTAGATTCCTCCTTGATTGAAATCTGCCAAAAGAGACTGCTTCCAATGATCAGTCTCTGGATGGGCGAAAGTCAATTCAAAGATTGGAAGGCGTTCATCACCAGCGCCACAAGCGCCGAGAAACGACTGAAGAAGGCTCGCCAACTGGGGTTGCACATCTCAGAAGAAGAAAAGAAGGGCAAGCGTCCCAACAACGATAATGGGGGTAACCCCTCCAACAATCGGGACAGCAAAGGAAAACAGGCTATGGTGGCCGACACGGCCCAGAAGCCCGAGTCACAACCAGCAGACAAACAATGGCCTCAGATCACTTACTCTTTCGAAGACAGCCACGTCAAGCCTATCTTGGACATGCTCATACAAGGAGGTAGAATTCAGCTTCCTCCACAAAGATGGGAGCCTCGACCGGCTGATCTGGAGAATCCAAAGTTCTGCCATTATCACCGTTATGTACACCATGCTACATACGACTGCTACCAACTAAAACGATACATCCGAAGCCTCATCGATTCGAACGCTCTGGCCATCGACTTCGAAGAGGTAACCGTAGCAGCCAATATGGTGTCCGTGCAATTCGGCAGCTTTCCTCCGACGGAGGCTCAAGACGGGGTAATCCCCGTCCCTCTGGCAACGATGGAGATTACCAATCTTCCACCTCCCAGGGAATAGGCTGCTGGTCTAGTACCTCTCACCACCTCACGAGGGGAGGTCATGTGGGTCCATCCAGACTTGGTGTCAGAAGTAACTCGGCCTACACCATCTTCCACTAACAAAAAGAGTGGAAAAATCAGGACCTACCACACAATCTCAGCAGACAACGAGGAGGCTACAGCCGTCGTCACACGGTCCGGAGCGCAATCCCAACCTCTGGTTGACAGCCCAGCTGAAAATCATCAACCCACTACAACTGATACTCCGGGACCGGCTCAGCCTTCGACGACCGACAAGCCTAGGCCGAAGGAGACTCGCTTCGACAAATCCCTCCGAAAGGACGCAGCCCAAGGGCTAGAGAGGCCCTATAACTTTGACATCTTAGCACAATTGGCTAACACTCCGGCCAAATTGTCACTATACGAACTCCTAAGGCTCTCCAAGGACGTTCGTATTACATTGAGCGAAGCACTCCAAAATGTCGATGCCTATCTCGCTCAATCCAACCTCACCGGGGAGGGCTCACCCGTGGATCTCCAAGACAGTGCCTGCACGGGAGCAATGCCCAACATCGTCCTCACTCCGCAGGACATGCTCATCAAAACCAACCTACATGATCGCCCGCTATAATACACGGGATACATCGGTGACGTAAAGGTGGATCGGATGCACATTGATCCTGGCTCTTCCATAAGCATCATCCCAAAGGGTCTGCTACATCATCTCCGCATCCCAATGCATCGCCTGACACCTACGAGCACCGCCATCAGCGGTTTCAATTCGGGCAAGAGCTACCCTATTGGGAAGATTCGTCTGAAGTGTCAAATTGGCGACCTCCAATCCGAAGTCACCTGCTACGTCATAGATGCAGACACTTCTTACAACATCCACTTGGGGTGCCCATGGATACACGATTATATGATCGTGCCTTCCACGCTACACCAGTGCTTCAAATACGTCGACAAACACAGCTTCGTGAAGACAGAATTTGCTTATATCGATCCCTTAAAAGGGGTCGAATCTTACTACTCGGACTCCTGCTTATACGAAAAGTCTAAGAGGCATCTTGATGAAGGAAATGAACAAGCTAGTACCGAGACAGCCACGGAATCAAAAGGACCCCTGACGATCCACCTCCAATCTCGCAAACCGGGCAAGTCCGCACCCCTCACCGCCACTCTGCGGAAGGACGCGATCAGCCTCTCGGCGCAAGAGGAGCAGATGATAATCCGGCTGCCAAGGTCCGGCCAAGTGCCGAGACCCACAACGGGGCCACTGACAATCCGACTGCAGAGAGTTAGTCAACCCCAAACTGGAAAGCTCAATCCCTCCGACAAGCCGCTGATGATATGCCTTCCCAAGAAGGGTCGTCACCTCGATGCAAGGTCTGACACTTCCAGCGAATCAGCCACTCCTCGCTCCACATCAAATGCCAAACTGGGGGTCGCCAGTCTGCCAACAACTCTACGCTCTGCTCCATCAACCGAACCACTGACAATCAGGCTTCCTAGGTCGTTCTCTCAGTCTTCGTTCACACAGGAGGTAGCCGAAGAGGAACCGGAGCTAGCCAAGTATGTGGCTACCCATACCAATGTCCCCTCCGCTGATGATGTAATCCCCCTAGAAAAGATACCTTACTTCATCAATAAAGGGTTATCTTTGAACTACACCGAGCTCAATAAGCTATGTACAATGTATGCTATAGAACACGGTATAGGCGCTCACCTACACACACAGATGACAAATGTGTACACCGCGATCCAGCTTACTCCAGTAGAAGATGCTTACCGAATATTCGAGGGAGGAGATCATTCGATCATCTTCGACCGGACAAATAACCCGTATTCCCTCACCATAGAAGAAGTCGACCTCGGGTCAGATGCCGGAAGACTGCCTCTGTATCTCTATAGCCCTCAATCCAAATATCTCATGCAGAAACATGGGTATGATCTAGAGACGACGCCAGGGTTGAACTACGGCACTGGGCGACGATTACCTTTGAAGCCGCCAGTCCCGGCGGGCAAACCACGGAACTACTATAACAAAACTCGATACGGGTTGGGGTATGTAACGCCTACTACGACCCCTGAAAGTTCAGATAAAGAATGCGACTGGCAGTCACATTCAATCGGATCACCAACTTTCGACTCAGATACCAGCATCGGGGAGGTGTTCAGACAAGTCATGTCAGTCAACATGGCGTTCGCCGACGCTTACGTGGAAGACGAAGACATCCCCGAAATCCTCGAGCTAGAGCCATGGGCCCAGTAATTAGACGCACAATAGGAAAAGTGGTTCGAACTGAGAGAACCTCCTACCGAAGATGAGGTCATACAAGTGGATCTCGGCAGCGAATCTTCTCCAAAACCGATCTTCATCAGTAAAGCCTAACTGACGAAGAACGGGAGTCGCTGTTAGAACTTGTCAGAGAGTACATTGATGTGTTCGCCTGGAGCTGTGAAGACATGCCAGGGTTAAATCCTGACATCGCTCTCCACAAACTCAATATTCGACCAGATACGAAGCCGGTCAAGCAACAACAGCGACGCTTCTGTCCAGGCATCATGGACGCGATCAAAGCTGAAGTCAACAAACTGATAGCAAGCGGTTTCATTCGTGAGGAGCAACATCCCGATTGGGTCGCCAATATAGTACCCGTCCTCAAGAAGAATGGGAAGATTCGAATCTGCATCGACTTCCGAAACCTGAACGAGGCATGCCCCAAAGATGAATTCCCCCTTCCTATCACAGACATCATGATCGACAATACCTACGGCTTCAAACGCATGTCATTCATGGATGGCTTCTCAGGGTACAACCAAATCAAAATGTCTCCTGACGACGAAAAGCATACATCATTTTGAACACCGATTGGCACGTACTGCTACACAGTCATGCCTTTCGGTTTAAAGAATGCTGGCGCCACATATCAAAGAGCCATGAGCATCATCTTCAGAGACCACTTACGCAAGACGGTAGAGTGCTATGTTGACGATATAGCCGTCAAGAGCCGTAGCAAGGGAGATCATCTGCAGGATCTAAGGACGGTATTTGACCTAATACGAACGCTCAATTTGAAAATGAACCCTACGAAGTCCTTCCTGGGCGTATCCAGCGGGAAGTTCTTAGGCTTCATCATCACTGCAAAGGGTATCCATGTAGACCCTGAAAAGACAAAAGCAATCATGGAGATGGGTCCCCCTAGAAATCTCCGCGAACTCAGAGGCCTTCAAGGGAGGTTAGCTTACATCAGAAGGTTCATTTCCAACCTCTCCGGGCGATGTCGACCATTCACGCACCTCATGAGGAAAGGAGTCTCATTCGTATGGGATGAGGAATGCCAGCGTGCTTTCGACAGCATCAAAGAATATTTGTCAAATCCTTCGATCTTGGTAGCCCCAGCCTCTGGAAAACCATTCCTGCTCTATGTACGAGCAATGGAACACTTCTTCGGTGCCCTGTTGGCACAAAACAACGATGCAGGCCACGAACAAGCCATATACTATCTCAGCCGAATGATGGTTAGACCCGAGCACCGATACACCACAGTTGAGAAGGAATGCCTCGCCTTGGTGTTCGCCATTTAGAAGACGCGACACTATATCACCGGACAAATGATACATGTGATCTCACGGGTCAACCCTCTCAGAGTCCTCATGACCAAACAAGGGGCACTTAGCTCGCGTCTCGCTACATGGACAATATTGCTGTCCCCTTATCATATGATCTTCGTCCCACAGAAGGCAGTCAACGGTCAAGCCCTGGCGAACTTTTTAGCAGCCCACCTAGGCTCGAAGTCCTCCAGAATATACGAAGAGATCCCAGACGAAGTCGCCGACTCGCATGCAACCTCTCACAAGGCTCACAAGGCTATATGGCGAATGTTCTTTGACAGTGCTTCAAGGACCGAACCTAAAGGCAATATAGTCGTCGGAGTCGGGGTAGTGCTGGTCTCCCCTTCCGGATTGGTGATTAACCGCGCCTATTCCCTCACAGAACCCTGCTCTAATAATGTGGCCGAGTACAACGCTCTGGTCATTGGCCTCCAACTTACAAGAGAGCTGGGGGTAAAATACCTTGAAGCATACGGCGATTCCCAACTAATCGTCAATCAGATCCGGGGTTCGTACGAAGTCCGCCACGAAGACATGATCCCTTATCACCAAATAGCGATCAATATCATCTCGTCATTTGAGGGGTTCTTCATCTAGCACGTCCCCAGACTCCGAAATATTGAAGCCGATGCCCTAGCTGGTCTTGCCGCTTCCCTAGCAGTTCCGAATTATGATCGCCAATCAGTGGAAGTGAAATGCCATGAACTGGTCTGTCCCAAGGACAATGTGCAATTCGTGGCAAGTTATTCAGCACAGACGATCGATGACGCCCCAGATTGGAGACAACCATTCATCGACTTCGTCGTCTACGACATCCTGCCCGAGAACCCAAAGGAAGCCACTTCCATCAGAAGGCGTTCTCTCAGATTCTTCTACGATATAGAGACGAAGATGTTGTATCGCCGCTCCTACGATGGATTATTGCTTTGGTGTCTGTCAAACGCAGAAGCCAAAGAAGCAGTACGAGAAGCTCATGACGGTGTCTGCGGGGCCTACCAGCCCGGCCCAAAACTACAAGATCGTCTTCGCCGAATGGGCTACTATTGGCCCACGATGGTGGCAGATGCGATCGATTATGCTAGAAAGTGCAAAGCTTGCCAAGTCCACGCGGACTTCATTCACCAACCATCTGAATTTCTACATCCGACAGTGGCGTCCTGGCCATTCGAAGCATGGGGAATGAATATCATTGGTCCAATCACCCCACCTTCCTCCCGAGGACATCGCTTCATACTTGCGATCACTGATTACTTCTCCAAATAGGCGGAAGCTGTCCCACTCACAGAAGTTAAGACTTTAAACGTGATCAGCTTCCTTAAGCATCACGTCATCTACTGTTTTGGACTGCCTCGAAGGATCATCCATGATAATGGTCCGCAGTTTGCAAGCCACGCATTCTATCGGTTTTGCGATAAACACCGTATTCAGAATAACGCTTCGACGCCGTACAACCCGGCAGCAAACGGGTTGGCAGAGGCATTCAACAAAATAATTATCAAACTTCTCAAGAAGTTTGTCTCCTCCAACAAACGTGACTGGAACGAGAAGCTCGGTGAATGCTTATGGGCTTATCGTACCACGGTCCAAACAGTCACCGGGAATACACCATTCTCCCTAGTGTACGGGAGTAAGGCAGTTCTCCCATTAGAGACTCAAATACCCTCACTCCGCGTCGCCCTCACTTATCAATTGACAACGGATGATAACTACCGACGTCGACTGCAAGAATTAGAAGCCTTAGATGAAAAGTGCCTCCTAGCTCAGCAAAGGATCGAGCTATACCAAGCACGCATCTCAGGAGCCTTCAACAAGAAGGTCAAAATCAGAACATTCCAAGTGGGCGATCTTGTTCTGGCAGTCCGGAGGCCAATGGTCATGACTCACAAGACTGCCGGCAAGTTCCAGCCAAAATGGGAAGGCCCATTTATCATAGAGACAGTATTCTCCAACGGTGCTTACCGCCTCGCCAAGTAGAACGGAGACTTGCTCATGTTGCCCGTCAACGGCAAGTTCCTGAAGAAATACTATGTTTAAATAACATTCTCCAAATTTTTGAGTCACGTACCCGCTGGTACCACTAAAATCGCTCCATAAATTTCCAGATTATCGAGTCATGTATCCGCTGATACCGCTGAACTCACCCTCATAGTTTTCCAGATTATCGAGTCATGTATCTGCTGATACCACTGAACTCACCCTCATAGTTTTCCAGATTCTCGAGTCACGTACCCGCTGGTACCACTGAACTCACTCCATGAACTGTCAGATTTCCGAGTCACGTATCCGCTGGTACCACTGAACTCACACTCACCATTCTCCAGATTCCCGAGTCACGTACCCGCTGGTACCGCTGAACTCATGCCCTTCTTCCACAAAGATATCTTAAATTTCCAAGTCATGTATCCGCTGGTACCTCTGAACTTACCCTTTGATTCCAACATTCATGGATTATCGAGTTACGTACCCGCTGGTACCCCTGAACTTACATCCTGGTCACTCTTTTGAAAGAAAGTTATGTATAACCATACCGCTGAACTTTCTTCCTACAAGAGATCCTCCCTCATGATCTAATACCTACACTCCCAGTGCACAACAAAGGTAACGGGTCCACAAACTTCCAAGACGGCCATGTCCTCATTACCTCTGAGCCGTTCCACTTTCGCCAAAAACAAATCACCCCCTACGTAGAACTTCCATGTCCTCATTACCTCTGAGTTGTTCTATGTGCCCTCCTTCATTGAGCCCACTCCTGTCATGTCCTTATTACCTTTGAGTAGGAAGGCTCCGTCGAAGAAACCTTCATGCTTGCCATGTCCGTAGTACCTCTGAGTAAGTATGTTCGTTCCATTCAACTTGTTGCCCGTATCCAAAACCAGGGTACGTTAGGGGCAACGGGTCCATACAAAATGTCCCAATAGAATAATCATTACACAGTAAAAGAATGAAGCAAATATATTCCACTCATTCAGAAATCAGTTACATCTACGCAGTTACAGGAAAGTTCTTTATGCAGACAAGAAAAAAGGCAAAAAAAGAAGCAAAGACTACAGATAGACATTTACGAGAAACCTAAAAAAAAAAAAAAAAACCTAGCCGCAGAAGTGCGTATACAACTCCTTCAACCACCTTACATATGAAGGATGCAATTGAGGAAGATCCTCGTCCAGAATAGGGGAATCAGAATTCCCAGCGCTGCCACCCTCAACAGTCTCGATAGTGGGGAGGACGTTGTCCCTCTCAGGCGCTGATTCTTCTTTCATCACCTCCTCCTTAACAGAGGAAAGCCCCTGATTGATGCCAGGGAGCGGCGGCTCCTCTACCACTGCAATCTCAGCGTTCGGTGGAGACACTACAAGAACCAAAAGACGAAAAAAAAGTGATGACGAATGATAAAAAAACAGTCAGAGGATATTCAGAAGGGTTCATGCGGCCCGTTGAAAGACAATTTTTTCGCGGCTCGGACATGGAATATATTCCATGCGGCTCATGGGACGTATATACGGACCACAAAAATTGAAAAGCTCGCATCAAATAATTATGCATAAAGTAATGCAGCAGAACAGCATCTATGAGGGTTCCAAAGCACCCAATCTTCCATACAGTCCTTACCTTCGACGACAACGTGAACGTCAAGACGAATGGGGGGTGCTGTAGTTGAAGACGAAGCTGACTTCCTACTCTTCGCCACAGCTTTCTTCACTGCCTTGGAAGCCCTAGGTGCCATCGTTGTCTGTCGGTCAGAAGAAAAAAGCAAGACAAAAATCTTAAATCAAGAAGAGTCCAAGAGAGAAATCCCTCCAAAAACCCTTCCATTTATAGAGGACCAAGACCGACGCCTCGTACAAAGAAGTCGACTCTTCAGCTATCGATGTAGACCAGATAATTAAAGATCAGAAACTCTTGGGATCCTGCCCCAAAAAGGGTTTGCATGCATGACATAATGACATGGCAAGAAACTATGTGGCTGAGATATCCCTGTAGTTTAAAAGTCCCTTGCGGCTAAGCCATCCATACGGCTTGAATGTCTCTGCGGCTGAACGAATCTATGCGGTCAAGATATCCATGAGGTCAGAGTGTCATATGCGGCCAGAAGAATATGCATCCATGCTTCTTATTCAAAGTATTTCAATTTTATAAATTGAAAACTTTGAAGGGGTCCTGTAGAAGCATGGAAAATACTAAAAGAAATGATTCATGCGGCCAGGAAAGATCCATGCGGTTCAGAAAACTCATGCGGCTCTTGGAATCATGCGGCATAAGGGGCTATGCGGCCAAGGGCATTCCATGCGGCTCAGAAGACACGTGGCCTGATAGTGCTCCCCTCCACCCACGCTGCATTAATTGCTTTGACGGCTGACCCCTCTGAAAAGTTGACAGCCCTGACACCAAAGCAGGTAATTATGGCTCTGCCATAATGATGAATCTCTAGGGAAGAGGAAAGAAATCTCTGACACAAATCCTCCCGAGAGCCATAAAAATGCCACGTGGCCTGGCCACGTGGGCATTCGTATGCGGCTCGCTTCTCATGCGGCTCAGAATAAATCCTATGCGGCTCAGGCCATAGGAGCCTCATGCGGCTCGAGCAAAGGACTTTCCATGCGGCTCAGAAGTGAATCCATCCTATGCGGCTCAGGCCATGAAAGCCTCATGCGGCTCGAGCGAGGACTTCTCATGCGGTTCAAGGAGATCATATCCATGCGGCCCAGGCGGATATATACCTATACGGCCCACAAAGATTACTCCTCTGTGGTTAGAGGACTCAAGTGAGGGCCACTGCCCACGCAGCCCTGACACGTGGGCTCACATTCATATGCAGCTCACATTCATATGCGGCTCACTAGTAATGCGGTCCAGATCTCCCCAGCAGCTCCTAGGACACGTGTCCTAAACCGATTAATTCCTCAGATTTGTTGTCATTAAAGATTGGGTCAGATCCCAATAAATTTGGGACACGTGGCAGAAGAATAGATCTGATTTATTCGCAGATATCAAAAGATCAGTATAAGGAAGATTTATTCCAATCAGCATTAATTGCTCATGGAATTTGGTGTAATCTACACCTAATGGCCCAGATTCATCATAATTAAAACGAATAGCCAAGACGGACCAATCTCCAAGCCGCCGCCATCTCCAAGAGCTAATCATTGGTAACCCTAATGATCACATCCCACTATTATAAATAGCAAGGTGCCATTCCCTTGAGAGATATACAATTTCAGAGAGAAAAATACGTATATACGGAGAGACTCCCCAATAGTCAGAGAAAAGAATACACAGAGAGAGAGAAAAGCCAGAAGAGCAACAGAGGAGCAAAAAGAGCATTTCTTCGTCAACGCCAACCATCTTTTCACAAGGAGCCAAGGCTGCATACCGATCGTCCAAGGAGTAAGGCAAGGCTGTCGTCGCCTTCCCAAGCCTCTATCGTCACCCCTCAGAATCTAAAATAAACAATTGTACTTAGACTGCTGTACCTAGGTTTTCATCCCTAGGCTTTCTTTGTACAAACGAGTTTGTAACGTGAAGTAAAAGTTCGGTCCTCCGATAATTGTTCTGTTCTTTTATATTTCATGGCAAACAGGTTCAATTCGAAATAATTTTCTAAATACCTAAGATATTTTCCCAGTTTTCACATTATGAATTGCCTACTGTTTGCCTATGAACTGAGGTTAGTTCCTTTTTCATTATACTGTAAATGAATGTTTAGTTTAAATTCTTAATTTCCTGAACTGTAAACCAAACTAGGACTGATTTCCTTTAACTGAGATTTTGACTTGGGTTGAATGGTAAACTGTAGACTGAATGGTCTTAACCTGAGAAGTAATCTCTTAAACCTGAAAATTGGGGGTTTGATGTTATGAACTGTTAGCAAGGCTGAATTCTAAACCTGAGAAATAGGTTCTGTTTTTAAGACTGAATGGAATGGGACTTGTGTTTCCCATGCCTGAAATGTAGTTCAGTGGTTGAATGGGGGGAAGGCTATATAGAACCTGAATTGGTTTCCCTACCATTCTAACCTGTGATTGATTTCCCTTCCATTCAAAATCTGTAAACTGTTATTAGTTCTTTAAATGTTTGATTGAAAACTGAGTTTGTCATACACTATTTTCTTTTTATTCACTGATTAATTCATTCAAAAACCTGAGTTTGTTTTGAGACTAAAAACTGAGATTGGGTTTACTGTTTAACTGTTAATGCAGAGTTGGTTTTCCTCTTCACTGTTAGGTTCCAGATTTATCAATGTTTACTCACTGTTTTGTCTAGCACTCACATGTCATTTCCTGTACACCCCCAAGCTTAACACTTACACACTTGGCACTTTGAACACTCATTGATTTCAGTATCATTCACTGTATTCCCTACACACAGGGACACACATGTATCTCATATCATATACACACACATGTACACACACACTCTTGTAATCTAACCCTCACACCCTAAAGACTCACACACACACTCATGCCTACTCACACAGGGTTATATCCATGGACACTCAACTGTTTTCAGATATCACTCATCACACACACACCCTTGCACACAGCTCCATGATACACACACACACTCTTGTATTTTTGCACATGCTACCACACATTTCCCTTTTCCCCTTCTCTACATGTATATATACATGTATAGGTATTGAGATGAATAGATATATATATATATATATATATATATATATATATATATATATATATCTTATATATATTATATAATGTGTTGTACTTTTATAGATATTAGATATATATATATGTATGTGATATATATATAGGTAGCCTACATGTTAGGTATAATCCTATATTAGATTGTATGATATATTAATGTGTGTATTATAGTTAGGCTTATGATTTGACTTATGTAGATGAGTTATGGGTTGGCCTATGGCATGGTATGCCTAGTATAGAGTCTAGAATAGACTGTTTAGCCTTGATAGGATCTAGAATGGCTTGTTTGACCTAGTGAGACTTTGTTAGACCTAGTTGACCATAGTTTGACTTAGGTTTGACTTTAGGGTTGACCAAAGTTGACCAAGAGTTGACTTTGGCCTAGATTGACCTAGATTCATGTAGAATGCATTGATTTGCTTCTTATTATCATTGTAGACTCATAGTGACTTGTACTGTTCTATAGGAGACAGTCACCACTCCTCGGACAGTATATATTCTCCAGATCCTCAGGATACAGGCGAGTACATTCTCTGATCATTTTATATCCTACTTTAGGAGTATATTTGCTGCTTTAGATTACTTTACATGATGCTGACACGTTTGAAACACAGATTAATACTATATGGATCTTGTTGTACGATATTATCCCTTTAGCGGATACATCGGGTATTCGTGTTCGTGTACTTTATCGTGAACATCGTGTACTCCTTGTATTTGTTACATTCGTGTACGAAACGTGTGAAATCGTGTATAATCATGTATTCACATGACCTTCGTGTACAATAACATAACTTAACTAGATCCTTGTGTATTGATTGGGGCGGGGGAGATGAAGTGGTTATGTATTCAATCCAGTAGATTACTCGTGTACAACATCGTGCCGTCTACATAACCATCTAGTGCTCTGAATCACTAGCACTGTTTGTTCTCTATATACTGTAGCTATTTATTTACAGTCTCTATCTTTTATCATATATTTCTTTCAGTTTCTTGTATCTTACTCTATAGCATGATTATATATCCTGACCTGCTATGATTTATTGAGATGTACTGTACTCGCTCATGTCCTGACTGGACCTATTGAAAATTTTACAGAGGACGAGGCTGAGGCGTTCTACCCTACCTACTATGGTGCTACTTTAGATAAGTGCCTGGACTTGGACCAGCAGCAGGATACACTAATAGTAGATGACACTCCCTTAGATTAGGATTGTCTTACTTTACTTGGATTACTGTATATGGTTTTCATAGATATTTGGGACATGTATTTATTTATAGACACTTAGAATTCTGGATTTGTATCTCTGTAATTTCTTCTATTCTGGATATCATATTTTATATCATTCTATCTTATCATGTTCTACCTTAGCTGTGATTGAGATATATTCTGTTATGTCACTCCCATTCGGGGAGTATAACTGTTTATCACCCTTAACTGTTAGATGTTGTGACCTAGGACAGCGTTCTACCGTCGACACTGCGGCGTAGGCCGGATGTACCCACGTCTCGTGCCCTTACTCTAGGGTGCGAGTCGTGACAGTTTGATTGGTTTTGCGTCTGGATGAATATTGAGCTTATGAAGCAATCTCACAATTTAGCCCTGGTATGTCTTCATAGCTCTAGGAAAAGATGTCGATATAGTCTCTAACGGGTTGTAACAGTGACTCCTGCTCGTCGTCCGTTAGGCTTTTACTGATGAAGATTGGCTTTGAGGAGGATTCATCGCCGAGGTTAACTTATATGACCTCATCTTTAGTGGGAGGGTATCATTGTTCAAAGTGCTTCTTCCATTGTGCATCTAGCTGTTGGACCCATGGCTCCAATTCAAGAAATTTGGGTAGATCTTTGTCTACTTCCTGAATGTCATTGGATGTCATGTTGACAGACAATGTCTGCCTGAATAAATCCCCAATCTATCATCAAAATCATAAGTGTGTGATTCAGATGAGTGAGAATGCCACTCGTATTCCTAATTGTAGTTTTTGGGCGTTGTTGCTGGTGTAACATAAACTAGACCGTGTCTAGACTTGCTGTAATAATCCCAAGGATTTCCAGCCGGGACTAGCAACTACAGAGGCGATTGTTGGTCGTTGCCGTGGTTCAGGCCTGTGATAATCTCTATGTCGTAACCCTGTTTTTTGCATTAAGTACTTGGCTCGGGAACTATATAGGTAGAGCGACAATCTTGCAGCATCGGGTTCGAGATCGAACTCTTATGGCATGAAAGGTTGAGGACCTTCTTTTTGGCCGAAGATGATTGTGTTATCACCTTTTCTTCTGACTGAGACTAGGAAGTAGGCACCTCTAATGGGAGTAAGTCGGTTCGCGGTATAGACAGTTTTCACCAGTGTGTGCAAGTTAATGCTCAGACCGTGCTCCATAGTATACATCAGATTAAGGTTATTGGGCTTAGGATAGTTCAACGACAACCTTTTATTGATGAAATAAGGTATCTTGTCTAGATGAATTACATCATCGGCAGAGGGACTATCAACATGTGCAACCATATATTTTGTCGGTTCAGCCTCCTCTTTAGCTACCCCCAACGTGACCAGAGGCTGGGGCGATGTCCTAGGCAGCTTGACCACCAAAGGTTCCGCTCGTGGCATCGGCTTGTCTGAGGGTCTCGGATCAACACTTGGCTGTCGGCTCGTCTTGCAGAGGCGGATAACTATCGGCTCGACAAAGGACCTTGCATCTTCCGTTCGGCTTTGATTTGATTTCGGCAATTGGATTACCATCGGCTCCACAGAGGACCTTGTATCTTCCGTTTGCCTTTGATTGGATTTCGGTAATCGGATCACCATCGGCTCCATGATGGGTTTTCGGTCCTAGCTAGACCTCGGGAGTCGGATGACCATCGGTTCCAACTGTGCTGTTGGGGCGAGGGAACCTGTCACGACCCGTATCCAGTGTAGGGGTACGAGAAGTGGGTACGTCCAGCCTACGCCGCAGTGTCGGCGGTCGAACGCTGTTCTAGGTCACTATCTAATCAACAACTCACACAATTATATAATATACTTGTCACAATCTCAACTCCGAATGGAGGACAAGTATAAGATACGATAATACTCAATCACAATCTAGGCATGATAAGAAAACATAAGAGTTTAACAACTATATGTAAAACTTAAAAGAACAACAACTTAAATAAAATCCCAAAATCTAAACAATCTCAAAACACCACTTATTACAACGTTCTCTAGGCTAGCTGTGAATCTCCAAGTTACCTGTAATATTTTCAACAGGTCCAGTCAGAACAGGAACGAGCATAAAATCTCAACAGTTCATATCAAGACAGAAATATAAAGCATACAATAGAGTAAAATACATGAAACGCTGAAAGAATGTACATGTAGTAAAAGAGAGAAAACTAAAATATAAATAGCTACTATAAGTAGAGAACTATCAGTGACTAGTGATGTAGAGTACAAGATAGAAAATTGAACGGCTTGAATTTGCACATAATTACACTAAGAGTTTGCACATGATTACACTACTTTGGAATTGTTCACATGAACATTTATACTTCCCCGTACCCCAATCAATACACAAGGATAAAGACAAGTTATGTTATTGTATAATATTTCACATGAGGGCCCATAAATGGGTGCATACGAAGTTACACATGAGGGTTCTGCGAACATGATAGTACATGAATCACAAGAGTATACATGAATAGTGAAAGCACAGGAGTACATGATGAAAGTGAAATGCACATGACATGATGTACCCGATGTTCCCAAGGGGATAACATCTCAATGTAAAGATCCATATAGTTCCAATCCGTGTCAACATTATGACAGCATCAAGTAAAGTAATCTAGAGAAAGAATATAAATCCTAACAAGTTTGAAATGATCAGAGAATGTACTCGTCTGATACGCTGAACATCTGATATAAAAAGATGGCCAACTGGAGTCACAGAGTCCTAGTTAGTGCAAGATAGGTTATAAAGAGTTCAATTTATATGGTAATTAAAATTATAATGCAATCTACATGAGCCTAAGTCAATCTAGGTCAAATTCAACTCTTGGTCAACTCTGGTCACCTAGTCTAGTCAAAATAGGACAACTAGTCTAATGTGGTTAAACTAGTCTTGGTTAGTCAATTCTAGGTCTAAACAAGTCTATGGCCTAAACAATCAAGTATACTAGTACCATTGCTATCTAACACATAGCCTAAATTAAGGCACATAGCTAAACCACATAGCTAACAAGGCACACAAATTTAGTTATATAATATACATTACATATATATCACATATATCCTTACCCATATAGTACTACCGTAACACATACATATAGATATCATATATCAAGTATATACACATCCTCACTATGAACCATAACCTATACACTCATAATATATATAGATACTATATAACCTAAAATTATATATACCTATCTACATAACCCTTCAACAATCTAACATCAAATACTCAAACTCAAACACTTAGACACTAACCCACTAACACTAGGATACCATATCAAACTTGGTCATATTGACATCACAAAACCAATACCTTAGTTATAAGGTAAACTAATCATTTACCTTGAAGATAAAGGTAATTCATATTTATATTAAGATACTAACTTGGTATCATGAGATACCAAGATATCCCTCAAATATCTAATTAACTAACTATCTAATGTACTAATATAACATCTTAACTAATATCTAACATATGACCTATAGAGACTAACTTGCTAACATACCAATATCTGGAACTAATATAACCTACTAACATATCAATATCTAATGTACTAGATATCTAACATCAAACTATTTAACAACATATCAAATATCTAACAAAATACTAACCTCTACTATCTAACTAATATTCATACTAACAAATATAACTTACAGTAACATATTCTCTAATATATCATACCTTCTACTAACCAACATCTAACAAACATACTAACATATATTACCTAACAATAATATATATATATATATATATATATATATATATATATATATATATATATATATATCATATATATACTCGACAACCTATGATACTTACATTCATTTAATATCCATACTATATAGGCTCATAGGTTACAAAAATGTCTATATCGTATAGTCACTCTTCTACTTAAAATCAATATTGTACCAATTAGGCATTCACTAAATTCAAGGAATATAGGTCGTAGCCCTTCGTGTTAGCTTTTCGAAACTTCAAACGGATCACATTTTCGTGTCCGAAAGCTCCCAAAATCGTGAAAATATCGAAACGTATTTGTCTTTCGGACAGCTGACACTGAAATAGTTTTACAGAAAGTTTTAGGACGATTTTAGCTTAATAAAAGATATATCTGGAAAGTTAACTTCGATACGGTTCTTTTAAAAAAAATGAAAGATTAGTCGGAGTTTTGAGCTAAAAGTTATGGAATTGATAAGTTGCTATGCTTAATAAAAACGTGGATGAATATTATGACGAATTTGGGCTGTTTTGGACAAAAGAAACACATGTAGGCCAAGATATTTGGATACCAACATAGGTATCCAAATAAAACTTATTATAACCATCCTAACTAAGATCAATCCACTCTCTAACCATTCTAAAACTGAATTTAAAACACAATTAATCCTATTAGGCAATAAATCAAATACATGGGGTGTCCTAATTTGGGATCTATCAAGTAGGACACAAAATACATATCTAAAATCCTCAAGAGAGCTCAAAATGGCCTTAATCTTGAATCTAAAGGGGGTACATGCATGAAGGTGGATCCTATGGATTCAAAACTAACTAATATGCATAGAAAATCAATTTAGAGGGTTGATTTTACCTATTGGGAGTAGAATCCCAATGATACTCTCATGGACACGGCTCCGACGCGAAGATCTTCCAAAAAGGACAATCCTCCTTGCACTTTGCTCCAAATCTTTGCTAGCACCCTCCCTCCAAACTACCTATAGTGGCTGCCATTAAACCCGATTTGGGCCTTAGAAGAAAGCCCAATAAGGCCTCAACTAGTCATCTTGGTTAATTTTTAGTTACGTTCAAGTTTGGGAACAAAAGGGTTAAATTTATGCCTCTAACTTAACCAATCTAACAAGTGGAATAAGTCTAAACTTACTAACTTAATTAGTGGGGTTTATGGGTGATGAGTAACTAATTTTGGGATCCTGTCTACAGTCTATGCTACCCGGGTCACTAACACAAGTCGGAACGAAATGAAACTCAAACCCGACTAAACAAATCCCATAAAATCAATATCAAATATAAAAATTCCCAAAATATTAAAATATAAAAATGACCAAAATCACAATACATCAATTTAAATATTATTAAAATAATCTAAAATTTACCAATTAATCAAAATTCTAAATAATTCAAAAGTCCCAAAATGGCCAAAATACCATTAGCCTAAAAGTTGTAATTAGTCATTCTAATTACATGGTTAGGTCCCCATGGTCATGGTTAGTCTCTAGGCACAACAGTTCTAGGGTTCACTAGCTAACACATCAAAATTAAAATTCACCAATTATAAATAGTATTAAATTAATTAAAAATCCCCATAAATCATAAATCCTATTATTAATAATAAACTTTTACAAAGGTTCAAAATTACCCTTATTTTAGAAAAGTTTGTGTTACAAGTCTGCCCTCCTTAGAAGAATTTCGTCCTCAAAATTAAGAGTGGTCGTACTCCTTCTAGGTCAAACTCCCAACAATCAAGGTCGAAGCTTCTACCTAGCAACACACAAGGTCAACAAGTAAAATATGGGTAGTAGGCTTAAAATAGGTCATATCCCAAATTTGGGTCGGCTGGTTTGGGTCGTAAAAGTGTTCCCAATTCGAGTCAAAAATAGAAGTGACTTCGTAGTGTAAATCAAGATGGGGTCTTGTGTCAGGAAAGTCATATGATAATGATGAAGCACAAGATGGCGAATCCGAGAACGACACGAAGGTCATGGGTGTAGGGTGTCATGTATAGGTCATGCATGTGAAGTTGGTTTTGAGAAAACAACTAATCTTGTGATCCTAAATTAAAAGTCATAGCAATGTGCATATGATAATCATAATTAAAGTGGGAATGGTCAAATGGCCTAAATTGGACCGAAAGCTGCGATGCAAAAGTAGTACAAGGAAACAAGTTTGAGTGGGACATAATATATCAAATTGAAGATAATCTTGTCTACTACTAACTTATGAAGGAAGTTTCCAAAGATTCACATCTATGATGTTCCAGAAATCAAAGTCACAGAAATAATATTCGTCTACCTAGAATACTTTCTCTAGGGTTTCCATCTAGCCATTCTAGTCAAACTACAACACAAAATAATCACAAGGTATTAAAATATACAAGCGACGTGGGGTGTATCAATTATCTCAAAAGACATGCTAAGGTCTAGGCTAAAAATCTGGGTACTTCTGAGGTTCTAGGTGGAACTGGATACTGCTCCCTCAAGATCTCAGCTTGAACACTCTATGTCTCTAACACATCCCGGAGAAGTCCGAATATCTGAGCTCCATTAGAAAACAACTCTCTCAAGAATATGGTATGGGGTACCACTATAGAAGGCAGAAGAAGACTCTCAGTCTCAGGCGAAGATACAGCTACACTCAAGGACTGGCTCTGGTCATGGGTGCCCTACTAGAAAGGATAAGGAATATAATAAATCATCAAGGTTGTAAGGTAGACTAATATCCTATATGAAAACTGGTAGCTATTATATATAACAAATAAATCATCTACAATGGGTTATTATTCTAATACCAATGCTAACTATCATCTCTAGGGTACAGACACTCTATAAGTCATCATATCATTATACTATGAAAGAACTACATATGAATAAGCTCTACAAAAACTGAAATATCCCTACTCTTAAGTTATTTGATGGTGGAATATAATTTTATAACAACAGAAGGGTACAATAGAGATGATATGTTTAAAACCTTCTCAAGATACAATCTGATAATCATATACGTCTGTCCAAAATCATGTTACTTAGAATCCTTGCCATGTCAGTAAGCAAGTCTGCGATAAACGATAGATTCCATAATTGGGGTATGCAATTCTATAATCATGTCGTCTAGAATTCTCGTTATGCCAACTTGTACAGCTGCGAGAAATTCTAAATCTCATAACCAAGATATGTACATCCAAAGTCAGGTCTCTACGTTTTCGCCATGCCGGCTAATATGGCTGCGATAAACTTCAGGTTCCATAATCAAGTAGATGTTTTACCATTCCTGTTATTTCCATCAACATATGTTATCAGAAAATATCGTAACTCAGGCCATAAAATTTATCTCGATAGGAAAATCAAATCAACAACGATCCATCGAAAATCAAATTCAATAACAAGGAGTAAGGGTGAACAAAACAAAGGAAGGGATTTTAAATTAATGTTGAAATAAGATTCTCATGGGTCGTCCCAGGAATCTCTCAAAGATTTCTAACTGTGATTGAGTATCCTCTCATTCAAACATCTTACTTCCTATATTCTATCACGGGCTCGTAGTAGTACAACTAAGTCGTTGCGCTACTACGATATCGCAATAATACGACTCTCGACCTGCATGGGCCACCACT
Source organism: Iris pallida (assembly GCA_029216955.1). Classification (NCBI taxonomy): domain Eukaryota; kingdom Viridiplantae; phylum Streptophyta; class Magnoliopsida; order Asparagales; family Iridaceae; genus Iris; species Iris pallida. The sequence continues at coordinate 7,903,803 of JANAVB010040018.1, read as the reverse complement.
AAAAACGTGTCACGAACCGCACCCAGTATAGGGGCACAAGAAGTGGGTACGTCCAGCCTACGCTACAGTGTCGACGGTAGAACGCTGTTCTAGGTCACTATCTAATCAATAACTCACACAATTATATGATGTACCTCTTACAATCTCAACTCCGAATGGAGGATAGGTATAAGATACAATAATACACAATCACAATCTAAGCATGATAAGATAACACAGGAGTCTAACAACTATATATAAAACGCAAAACAACAACAACTTAAATAAACTCCCAAAATCTCAATAATCTCAAAACACCACTTATTACAAAACAAGTTCTAAAAGAGAAATTAAACCATAAACTAGTAATCTATTCCAAGCTCTACTGGTCCTCTAAGCTAGCTGTGAATCTCTAGGTTACCGGTAATATTTTAAATAGGTCCAGTCATGACAGGAACGAGCACAAAATCTTAACAGTTCATATCAAGACAGAAATATAAATCATGTAATAGAGTAAAATATATGAAACGCTGAAAGAAAGTACATATAGTAAAAGAGAGAGAACTATAATATAAATAGCTACTATAAAGAGAGAACTATCAGCAACTAGTGATGTAGAGTACAAGATAGACATATGAACGGCTTGAATTTATACATGATTATACTAAGAGTTTGCACATGATTACACTAGTTTGGAATTGTTCACATGACCATTTATACTCTCCCGTACCCCAATCAATACACAAGGATCCAAATAAGTTATGTTATTGTACAATATTTCATATGAGGACCCATAAATGGGTGCACATAAATTTATACATGAGGGCTCTGTGAACATGAGAGTACATGAATCACAAGAGTATACATGAATAGTAAAAGTACAAGAGTACATGATAAAAGTAAAATGCACATGACATGATGTACCTGATGTGTCACTACCACATTTCTAGTTTGAGGGTATTTTTGTCATTTTTGAATTATTTGAATTTAATATACTTTATTAGGAATTTAAATAATTTATTTGAATGGTGAGATTTAAATACTAGTTTATTTATTGTCATGTGATTTTGGTTAGCCTAACCTAGATTGGACCTAACCTAGATTAGCCATCGCTAGCCTAGTTAGCCACATTGAGAATTAGTTAGTATTGGAAATAGGTTTAAGTCATGTTTAGCTAAGTAGAGTGGTTTGTAAATGGACTAGGAAAGAGCCCTAGATTCTAGGCCACTCATTAGACTTGATTCATTACTAGCCTTAGATGCATCTTAAAAGCCCTAACTCTAATATAGTGGCCGGCCAAGACCCCCCTTGCCTATATAGTATCCTTTTAGAAAGTTGTGCCTCCTTTCAATATTCTATCATTTTTCCTAAGAACTAGGTGAGCCTTCATTTTATTTCTTCATAGTTTAATCAATAGAGCTCCATTTTTATTGGGATTTCTTCCATAGTATTCTAATCACTGTTCTCCTACTGTTTGTGGAGTCACATCTCAGATTTGAAACAATTTGGAGATTTTGGGTGGCTTTTGGAGAGCTCCTTTGAAGAGGCTTTTTGTGTTGAAGAACACACATAGGTATAATCCTATTCCTCCATTAAAATTTGGTTTTATTTGCATAAACACCAAGCCCTAGGTGTCCTTGTGCTGTAGGAATATGGTTTGCTTGATTTTGTGTCCTGTACGTATCCGTACCGGACACGTATCAGTAACCAACGTAGGTGTTCGACGAAATGCCACAGAGGGCATTTCAATCGAGATTTTAAAATGTTTTTGAATAGGAAATTAGGTTTTTATATGGCTTATTGATTTCCCATTAACTGAGATGGATACGAGTCCAGTTCGTGTCGATACTGGACTCGTGGACATGCGCGTGCGTGCAGCATGCTGCGTCCCCTGCTACCAGCGTGTTCATGCTCAGTGCACAGAGCACGTGGACACGCATGGTTGGACATAGAGTGAGGGGCAATGACTATCATGTCATCCCCAAAGTTTTGTGTCCTGATGATTCGTGCCGGGTGAGGAATCTTGCCCGCACTGGACACAAGAACTATCGACTGAACCCAGCCTGTGTGTTTGAGTTTTGTGTGATGGTTGGACATGTTTGTGTCCTGTTTTAGGACACCATTTTGTGTGTATGTTACCTACTAATAACCCCTAATTATTATCTACCTTATGTTCATCATTTTAATTGTTAAATCGAATGTGTATTGGAAATGCAAATCGACTGATACTCAGGTATCAGTGAGTATCACTGATCTTTGTTCCTTCACTAATTTTTCCTGTTAATGCCATGTATTAGTTATGTTTTAATTACCTGAACACTAGACATCATGCTAGGATGCAATAGTCAGTTTTTGATTGATTATCATGATTGAATGGAAGTAATAAAATCCTGAATTGGTTTTCCATTTTATTCCTTGGTTTTAAAGCTGAAAATGTTCACTGATTTCTGATTTCCAGGACACATTGTATGTTCACTAATACCATGTTAAGTTCTTCATTTTCAGAATTTAAATGACATTTAAATTGTTAATTTTGAAGTTTAAATGTAGATTTGAATTATGATGAATGATAGAATCCAGATTTTCATTTGTGGGTTCAATTCGAAATAGGGAATGAAAGCATGAGTTTGTTTGTATATAACTAAGATTTTGCAAAACCTGTAAACTGAAATGGGGATTTGGGAATGAACTGAACTGTATTTATATATTAGAAAAAAACCTGAGAAGGAGTTTTCCATTCCTTCATATTTAAAAACTGAGAATGAAGTGTGAATTGAAAACATTAGTTTAAAATCAATGTTTAACTGAAGCATTACATTTGTTTGACTGATTTTCATAGCTTATATGAATGCTTGTGTAAACTGAGAGCCATTGCCATTCAATGCTCTTCGAATTCCCTGAGATTTTAACCTGTAAAATTGAGACACAGTATTGCCACTCACTGTTTGATAAACCTGAGATCACACATAACCCCACACAGGCATATTTGTTCACTGTCACTTTGGGATCCTGAGACACTCTTGAGACACCTTCCTGTCACACACAGGACACTCATGAAGACACACATACATAGGGCAATCTGAGAACACTAGGCCACCCTTTGTGCGTGTCACCAATATTTTTATGAAATTAACACACACACACATCTCTCACACACAAACTAAACCCTATTATATGCATACACACACATGCTCACATGTGCACTAACACCATGCCTATAGCTACATTTGGAAATGCCTAATGTGATGTGTGAATGGTAGAGTAGAATATATAGGTATTTCCATATGTGTAGTAGCTAATGTGCTAGGCATATTCTATTATATAAGTAGATATATATTCATAATGTGAATAGTGATATATATATATATATATATATGTGTGTGTGTGTGTGTGTGTGTTGTGTGTGTGTGTGTGTGTGTGTGTGTGTGTGTGTGTGTGTGTGTGTGTGTGTGCGCGCGTGTGTGTGTGTGTGTGTGTGTGTGTGTGTGTGTGCGCGTGTGTGTGTGTGTGTGTGTGTGTGGTATTGGCCTATGGTGTGTCTGTTAGACTAGTGAGAGCTTAGTTAGACTTGTTTGATTCGGCCTAGAATAGACTAGTTAGATTAATATAGACTTGTTTGACTTAGGTTTGACTTGGTTGACCTAGTTTGACTTCTAGGGTTGACCAAGGTTGACCAAGAGTTGACTTCGGTCTAGATTGACCTAGAATCATATAGAACGCATAGTAGAACTTCATGTTACCACTTTGGACTTGTTGTGACTTGTGCTGTTCTGATTAGGAGCCAGACCCCTCTCCTCGGATAGTACTTTTCAACCGGACACTCAGATAGCAGGCGAGTACATTCTCTGATCATTTTATATCTTGTTTAGGATTATATTTCCTGCTTTAAATTATCTTACTTGATGTTGACACGTTGGTAACACGGATTAGTACTATATGGATCCCTTCATGAGATGTTATCCCTCTCGGGAGCATCAGATACTCTTGTTTCGTGTGTTTCACTTACATCACGTATCTCTTGCTTCTATTATCATGAATCTTCGGGAATCAGACTCTCATGATCACCGAGCCTTCACGAATCAATTCATGAATCACTCTATACGGGTCAAGTAGCTTAGTCATGAATCTTCGCGTAACTTAACTGGATCCTTGTGTATTGATTGGGGTACGGGGGAGTATGAATGGTCATGTGAATAAATATCCAAAGTAGTGTAGTCATGAATCACTCTTAATGTAGTCATGAATCAGTCCTAAGCTATTCACATGTTCATCTTGTACTCTGAATCACAACACTGTCTCTTTTTTATATATCATAGATATTTACTTATAGTCTCTCTTTTACATACTGCTATTCTTCAGTTTTCTGTATTTTATTCTCTAGCATGATTATATTTCCTTTTCTGCTATGACTTGTTGAGATGTATTATGCTCGCTCCTGTCCTGACTGGACCTGTTGAAATATTACAGAGGATAAGGACAAGGCGTGTTGTCCCACTTATTATGGGGCTACCCTAGATGACAGTACAGACTTGGACCAGCAGCATGAGCCTTTAGCTGTGGACGACACTCCTCTAGACTAGGATGTCTTCTTTTATATTCATTCTGGATGACTGTATATATTCGATACTTGGGATTTGTGATGTATTAGACACGTAGACTCTCGGTTGTACTTGTAGATTTCCTTTTATTTCAGCAGTATCTCTCTTTCTATCTTATCCTTATGCCTTAGTTGTGATTGAATTTACATTCTGCTATGTCATCCCCATTCGGGCACTATAAACTGCTTAGCATTATATTGTTAGATATTGTGACCTAGGACAATGTTCTACCGCTGACACTGCGGCGTAGGCTGGACGTACCCACGTCTTGTGCCCTTACTCTAGGGTGCGGGTCGTGATACATTTTTAGTGGTGGCCCATGCAGGTCTAGATTTGAAATATAGTGGTCTTCGAACTAGAGTATCACTGCAGCCTGCAGTAGAATTAGGAAATTTTTGAAGGTACTCAATCACATTAGGAAAACTCTTTATCAGATTTTGTATACCTAAATTTTTTGCTTATTGTCTTCCTTTGAATTTAAACTGTCCTCCTTCGATATTTTGACTCATTTTCAGCAATTGTTTCTTTTGATCTATTGAGACGAGATCTCATCGCCAGGGCCAGGGGTCGCCGATGAGAGGTCTGCCACCTCTCATACTCAGCAGCCAGCCCCTGGTATCGCAGCCCCAGTCATGCCAGCTGGGGTAGGAGTTTCAGCTGCTTTTGGAGGAGCCCCTCCACCTGTGAGGCATGAGCCGAGTCCGGTGATTCCGTATGTACTTCAGCAGCAGCAGCCACCTTCGGGGACAGTTGACGCCGTTCAGTTACTTGCCTTTTTCGGGCCGTACATGGAGGGTCAGCAGACCCAGCAGCAGAGGCACACAACAGAGCTCAGCCGAGACATTGATCTAGCCGTAACTGCGGTAGAGAGAGTTGTAGCTCAGCCAACGGCAGCCACGCAGCCGCACCAGCCACGAGAGAAGGGCATCCTGGATTTTCAAAAGATGCACCCTAGGGACTTCCAAGGGACAGAGGGGATCTTGTATGCTGATGAGTGGATTGAGCACATGGAGAAGATATTTAGGTTGGCTGAGATCCCGACGAGGCTCTAGATTAAGGCAGCGGCCAGCATGATACAGGATCTGGCCCGTACGTGGTGCCAGACCGCCCAGAGGGTTGGTACTGCAGGACAGACATAGGCATCATTCAAGAAGCTGTTCAAGGAGAAGTTCTTCTCGGATGTAGCACTGGGAGCCCTCGAGACTCAGTTCGAGGCCCTAGTTCAGGGAAGCCAGTCTGTGGAGGAGTACGCAGGAGAGTTCTATCGCCTGAGCAGATTTGTAGAAGGCTTGTCGGAGGCGACGAAGGTCCAGAGGTTCCGGAAGGGCTTGGTAAAGGAGGTCAAGTCCTAAACCAAGAATGCCCGCAGCACTACCTTTGAGGATATCCTAGTGGACGCGTTAGCTGCAGAGGATGATCTTGAGCTTAGGCTCAAGAGGGGGTGAGACTTCCAGGGAGGCAGTAGTAGCGAAGGACCGACCAAGAGGTTACATTTTTAGCAGTACTTCCAGCAGCACCACCAGCAGTAGAGGTTCCTGCTGCAGCAGTTTCAGCAGCCGAGGCATCAGCCAATGCAGCATCAGCAGCAGTGGGTGCAGCAGCAGGCACCGAGGCAGCTGGCCACCACCTGTGCTTATTGCAAGAAGCCAGGGCACGGGTGGGATGAGTACAGGAAGAGGTTGGGTAGATGCCTTTTTTGTGGAGCAGCGAACCATCAGCTAAGGGACTGCACTCAGTATATTGGTAGGATAGCACAGGGAGCAGGAGCAGGAGCCAAGGCTGCAGCAGGACAACAGCAGAAGGGACCGTTGCCGACTCAGTAGCAGCGGTTCATACAGCACCAGCAGCAGGCCAGAGGAGGACAGCAGGGGCGAGCTTTTGCCATGGCGGCTGAGGATGCAGAGGTGATATGAGAGCTGATCGCAGGTTCGGTTCTTCTCGACTCCAGTCCAGCTTTTACATTATTCGATTCCGGTGCTTCGTACAGTTTCATATCAGTATCATTTGCGATTAGACACAAAATCGTCGCTGAATCGTTACCTAGGACTTACAAGATCACGACCGGGGGTGGCATTATCCTCGTGAGTGATGTTTGTAAGGGTCGAAGTATTGTTTTGGCAGGCCGTGAGTTAGAGGTGAGACTGCTTATAATGCCATTGCCGAACTACGATATAGTACTCGGTATGGATTGGCTGAGCAGGCACCACGCCAGCATTGATTGCAGAGGGGGTAGGGTTCTCTTCAGAGTGCCGGGGGAGCCAGAGTTCGAGTACTCCAGACGTCAGGTGGAGCAAAGCAGCAGAATTTTTTGCGGATTCTCGGTTGAGGAGCAGACAATTCCACACCCCTTGATAGAAGAGTATATGGGTGTCTTTCCAGAGGTGTTGCCTGGATTGCCACCAGACCGAGACATTGAGTTCTCGATAGACTTGGTTCCAAGAGCGGAACCCATCTCTCAGCACGTCTATCGGGTGAACAACAGTGAGTTGGTGGAGCTAATGAAGCAAGTGGATGAGCTGCAGGACAAGGGCTTCATCCGTTCGAGTTCGTCGCCATGGGGTACACCAGTATTGTTTGTGCCAAAGAAGGATGGGTCAGTACGAATGTGTATAGACTACAGGGCACTCAACAACCTGACGATCAAGAACAGATACCCGCTGCCGCGGATCGATGATCTCTTTGATCAGTTGAGCGGAGCTCGGGTGTTCTCTAAAATTGATTTGAGGTCAGGTTATCACCAGGTGAAGGTGAAGAGGGAGGATATTCCCAAGACCGCTTTCAGGATGCGGTACGGGCAGTTTGAGTTTTTGGTTATGCCGTTTGGGCTAACCAATGCACCAGTAGTGTTTATGAACCTAATAAACAAGGTGTTCCACCAATACTTGGACAAGTTTGTGGTGGTGTTCATTGACGACATCTTGGTATATTCCAAGACTGAGGAGGAGCATGAGGAGAACTTGAGGATAGCGCAGAAGACTCTCAGGAGGGAGCAACTTTATGGGAAGCTCTCTAAGTGTGAGTTCTTCTTGGACCGGGTTAACTTTTTGCGGCATATGGTGACTGCAGATGGGATCTCAGTTGACCCCAAGAAGATCGTAGCAGTTGAGGCATGGGCAGCGCCGACTTCAGTGGCAGAGATCAGGAGCTTCCTCGGCTGGCAGAATATTATAGAAGATTTGTACAGGATTTCTTCCGGATTGCAGAGCCGTTGACTCGGTTGATCCGGAAGGATGTTGAGTATTTTTGGTCAGAGGAGTGTCAGGCAGCTTTTGATGAGTTGAAGAAGCGGCTTACGACTGCTCCAATTCTGACATTGCCTTCAGGAACAGGAGGATTCACTATTTATAGTGACACTTCAGGGAAGGGGCTGGGTTGTGTCTTGCAACAGCATGGGAAGGTGATTGCCTATGCTTCCAGGCACTTACGTCCCCATGAGAAGAACTACCCTACCCACGACCTGGAGCTGGCAGCAGTGATATTTGCTCCGAAGTTGTGGAAGCACTACCTGTATGGAGAGAGGGTAGAGATTTTTACAGATCACAAGAGCTTAAAGTATGTTTTTACACACAAAGAGCTCAACATGAGGCAGCACAAATGGCTAGAGTTAATGAAGGACTTCGACATATCATTTCAGTATTACCCAGGAAATGCCAATGTGGTTGCCGATGCCTTGAGTAGGTATCAGACAACCATGTGTTTGACCATGGACCGTCACTTGCTTGCAGATTTGGAGAGCCTTGGGATTGAGGTGATCATGCTCGGAGTTTAGATGCAGTTATGGGGCCTGCAGATTCAGTCAGACTTGGTGGAGAGGATAAAGTCGGCACAGTTTGAGGATGTTGATCTGCGATGTCTCCGAGGGCATGTTAGAGCAGGGCTGGTGGATAACGAGTTTTCTCTTGCAGAGGATGGTGCCTTGAGGCACGGTTCCAGGTTATGTGTGCCCAGCAGAGAGCTCAGGAAGTAGGTTTTACAGGAGGCCCACAGATCTCAGTACTCTATACACCCTGGTGCCAACAAGATGTACCGAGATCTGAGGGAGCATGTTTGGTGGTACGGGATGAAGCATGAGATGGCTCACTTCGTAGCTAGGTGCTTGGTCTGTCAGCAGGTCAAGGCAGAGAGACAGAGGCCCGGTGGATTATTGCAGCCGCTGCCCATTCTCGAGTGGAAGTGTGAGGATATCACTATGGATTTCGTATCTGGATTGCCGCGTACACCAGGAGGGAAAGACGTAATTTGGGTCATCGTTGACAGGTTGACCAAATCGGCCCACTTTTTGCCATTGAAGGTGGGTATGTCTACAGAGAGGCTTGCGGAGATGTACATACGACAGATAGTCAGGATTCACGGGGTTCCGGTCAGCATCGTCTCGGATCGGGATAGTCACTTTACTTTCCATTTCTGGAGGAGTCTGCAGATTAGCTTGGGCACTCAGCTCAAGTTTAGTACTGCATACCACCTCCAAATGGACGGACAGTCAGAGAGGACTATTCGAACGCTCGAGGATATGCTTCGGACGTGCATCTTGGACTTTGGAGGTTCCTAGGAGGATCATCTATATTAGGTGGAGTTTGCTTACAACAACAGTTTTCAGGCCAGCATTGAGATGTCACCTTTTGAGGCTCTGCACGGGCGTAGGTGTCGTACACCCTTATCTTGGGATGATGTTGGTGAGCGAGCTTTACTGGGACCAGAGATGGTTGTTGATGTAGCCAAAAAGGTGAAGCTCATCAGGGACAGACTTCGCGTGGTGCAGGACAGACATCGACTCTGGGCCGATAGCCACCGGAGGCCGCAGGAGTTTGAGGTACAGATTAGAGTAGGATTAGATTTAGGTTTGTTTGTTGTGTTTTATTGATCATATTTGTTTATCATAGTTAATTTGAGACCTTGCTTGTGTTTAGGTCGAAGACATGGTTTTTCTGTGGATATCTCTGACTCGTGGTACTATACATTTTAGTGGAGGTGGGAAGCTTAGTCCGCGCTTCATCGGCCCTTTCGTTATCAGCAGAAGAGTCGGCGACGTGGCTTACAGGCTAGACTTGCCACCTGCACTAGTGGGTGTCCACAAAGTATTCCATGTATCACAGTTAAGACGGTACGTGGCTGACCCTAGACATGTGCTTGATCATTCGGAGATTGAGGTTGGGCCTTCTCTCAGCTATCCAGAGCAGCCAGTGGAGATTCTGGATCGACGAAAGAAGGTGTTGGAAAACCAGGTGATACCCTTGGTTCATATCGCATGGAGGCATCATTCTCCAGGAGAGTCTACCTGGGAGCGGGAGGATTAGATGCGCGAGCGGTACCCTTATCTTTTTGGACCGTGAGGTATGATCGTCTATCCTTCTTATTGTTAGTTTCGCCTTTCAATTTTGAGGACGAAATTTTTTTTAAGGAGGGTAGATTTGTCACTACCACATTTCTAGTTTGAAGGTATTTTTGTCATTTTTGAACTATTTGAATTTAATATACTTTATTAGGAATTTAAAATAATTTCTTTGAATGGTGAGATTTAAATACTAGTTTATTTATTGCCATGTGGTTTTGGTTAGCCTAACCTAGATTGGACCTAACCTAGATTAGCCATAGCTAGCCTAATTAGCTACATTGAGAATTAGTTAGTATTGGAAATAGGTTTAAGTCATGTTTAGCTAAGTAGAGTGGTTTGCAAATGGACTAGGAAAGAGCCCTAGATTCTAGGCCACTCATTAGACTTGATTCCTTACTAGCCTTAGATGCATCCTAAAAACCCTAACCCTAGCTTAAGTGGCCGGCCAAGACCCCCCTTGCCTATATAGTATCCTTTTAGAAAGTTGTGCCTCCTTTCAATATTCTATCATTTTTCCTAAGAACTAGGTGAGCCTCCATTTTATTTCTTCATAGTTTAATCAATAGAGCTCCAGTTTTATTGGGATTTCTTCCATAGTATTCTAATCACTGTTCTCCTACTGTTTGTGGAGTCACATCTCAGATTTGAAACAATTTGGAGATTTTGGGTGGCTTTTGGAGAGCTCCTTTGAAGTGGCTTTTTGTGTTGAAGAACACACATAGGTATAATCCTATTCCTCTATTAAAATTTGGTTTTCTTTGCATAAACACCAAGCCCTAGGTGTCCTTGTGCTGTAGGAATAGGGTTTGCTCGATTTTGTGTCCTGTACATGTCCGTATCGAACACGTATCAGTAACCAATGTAGGTGTTCGACAAAATGCCACAGAGGGCATTTCGATCGAGATTTTGAAATGTTTTTGAATAGAAAATTAGGTTTTTATATGGCTTATTGATTTCCCATTGACTGAGCTGGATTCGAGTCCAGTTCGTGTCGATACTGGACTCGTGGACACGCACGCGCGTGCAGCGTGCTGCGTCCCCTGCTACCAGCGTGTTCGTGCTCAGTGCACAGAGCACGTGGACACGCGTGGTTGGACATGGAGTGAGGGGCAATGAATGTCGTATTATCCACAAAGTTTTGTGTCCTGATGATCGGGTCGGGTGAGGAATCTGGCCCGCACTGGACACAGAAATTGTCGACTGAACCCAGTCTGTGTGTTTGAGTTTTGTGTGATGCCTGGACACATTTGTGTCCTGTTTTAGGACACCATTTTGTGTGTATGTTACCTACTAATAACCCCTAATTATTATCTACCTTATGTTCATCATTTTAATTGTTAAATCGAATGTGTATTAGAAATGCAAATCGACTGATACGCAGGTATCAGTGAGTATCACTGATCTTTGTTCCTTCACTAATTTTTCCTGTTAATGCCATGTATTAGTTATGTTTTAATTACCTGAACACTAGACATCATGCTAGGATGCAATTCTCAGTTTTTGATTGATTATCATGATCGAACGGAAGTAATAAAATCCTGAATTGGTTTCCCATTTTTTTTCCTGGTTTTAAACCTGAAAATGTTCACTGATTTCTGATTTCCAGGACACATTGTATGTTCACTGATACCATGTTAAGTTGTTTATTTTTAGAATTTAAATGATACTTAAATTGTTAATTTTGAAGTTTAAATGTAGATTTGAATTATGATGAATGATAGAATCCAGATTTTTATATGTGGGTTCAATTCGAAATAGGAAATGAAAGCATGAGTTTGTTTGTATATAACTGAGATTTTGCAAAACATGTAAACTGAAATGGGGATTTGGGAATGAACTGAACTGTATTTATATATTAGAAGAAAACCTGAGAAGGAGTTTTCCTTTCCTTGATATTTGAAAACTGAGAATGAAGTGTGAATTGAAAACTTGAGTTTAAAATCAATGTTTAACTGAAGCGTTACATTTGTTTGACTGATTTTCATAGCTTATATGAATGCTTGTGTAAACTGAGAGCCATTGCCATTCAATGCACTTCGAATTCCCTGAGATTTTAACCTGTAAATCTGAGACACGGTATTGCCACTCACTGTTTGATAAACCTGAGATCACATATAACCCCACACATGCACTTATGTTCACTGTCACTTTGGGATCCTGAGACACTCTTGAGACACCTTCCTGTCACACACAGGACACACATGAAGACACACATACACAAGGCAATCTGAGAACACTAGACTGCCCTTTGTGCATGTCACCCACATTCTTATGAAATTAACACACACACACATCTCTCACACACAAACTAAACCCTATTATATGCATACACACATGCTCACATGTGCACTAACACCATGCCTATAGCTACATATGGAAATGCCTAATGTGATGTGTGAATGGTAGAGTAGAATATATGGGTATTTCCATATGTGTAATAGCTAATGTGCTAGGCAT